>BQKZ01002109.1:0-11948 GCA_036244855.1 Temnopleurus reevesii
GCCATGGCAACAATCAAACAGTTAGTGGGTGTCACACTGGCAGTGGGTGTGGCTTCGGAGATCGTCTATTACCTTTGGAAGCAAAGATCAAAGCTCGGCAGCTATGTCCGTAGCAAGTTCGGCAAATCGCCAACAGTATCGGAGCCCAGTGAGGCTACTGCAGTAGTGGAACCAGAGGCATTCAAAGACCCTTATTTCTACAAGGTTCTCATCTTTCCTGATAAGGTGAGCCAATGCCTCATCATCATCATCAGTTTAGCCCTCATACATTAAATGCTGAAATCGCTCCCCAAAATTCTCAACACTAGATGGTTTGGGGCAAATATTTTTCTCAGTCGCCCCAATAAAATTCTTTTAAAAATATTTTACTAGATAGTTGTTCAAGCTTTCCTTTCTTGTTAATGGCCTTTGGTAAAGCTGAAGGATTCAAATCTGTAAATCCATAATGCATTATGAGGTACTGAATAGGAACAATTTTTAATAAGGGACTTTTAGAAATATTGATGCCAGTGCATAGCATATGAAGGCCTACTAGATTTGATTGCACTGCTTTACATTGTGGCTTATGTATTTGCAATGGGCTAACCTGCATTATAAATGTGGCCCCTTGGATGAGCAAAATAGTCACAAGATATTTAGCGGTAGCCCAAATTCGAAATCAGAAGTAGCCACTTAAAAATCAATAAATTTCTATACTCTTATGATTTATTCAAATAAGCATTTTCCCTCTAATATGAAGGATAAAACTCACTCCTTCCACTTTGTTTTAATCTTGAACATGCTCCTCTTTCAAACCAACTGTAATGTTTCCGTCGTCTCAATATCTTTCTATGTAACCTTTAGTCTTTCCGTTCATATTAATGCCATCCACTTCCAATCCTCACAATCTTTTATCTTCCTTTGTCAGCATATGGCACATCCATGTTAAACCACTTCTCTTTAATTTTTTTTTCAAATTCTATATCTGTTGTATGAATAATGAACTATTTAATTGGGCTTGAATACTGAAAACTACATGTATGTTACTATCTGTGTTAAGGAAAATAATGTTAACTGTCACAACAAATGCCAATTGCACATAATAAGCACTTCTTTTTGGTGGATGTGCAGAGGTCTCATTCAACCTTACGCAAGTACTGCAGACACTGTGCAAATATTAACCAATGGCGTGTGGTAATTTAGACATGTTATCACATTCAATATACTTTTGCTCATGTAGAAGATAACACAGTTTTCATAATTTGGTCCTTGGACTTACAAGTGTAATACAGTCAAACCTCGTTATAAAGAGCACTGATATAACGAGATCTTGTTATAATTAGGTAGTTTTCCTGGTCCCATCTCTTTGTATTTTATTGTATTTTGACCCTGATATAGCAAGGTTTCTATATAAAGAGATAATTTCTCTGGTCCCAAGGACCTCATTATAACAAAGTTTGAATGTATTAACCAATGCCACATCATAATTTAGACTTGTTATGACAATTAACATATTTTTGCTCATGTAGAAGATGAAACGGTTTTAAGAATTTGGGACTTGGACTTACAAGTGTAATATGCATTTTTCAGATGAGATGCTGCAAAGCCCACTTCTGGGGAGACGGCTGCCAAGTTGCCAGATGCTGGTTCTCACACGACGAGACCAACTCAATGTACCAATTCCTTTCCCACATACGCTCGGCTGAGATGACGTTGGACGTCTGCGTCTACGTCATGACCGATGCGGATCTTGCCAATTTTGTGATCAACATGAAGGCGCGTGGGGTGCTAGTCAGAGTGATCACTAATCTAGAGGCTCAGAATTACACTGGGACACAGGTTGGGAAGTTTAGATCACAAGGTAACTATTGAGGATTCAGTGACACAAAATGGCAACTCCGTTGTGGGCTAAATTGAGAATTTGGTTTCAAAATGTTCAGAAAATGTGACTATTCTAATAATGACAATGGCATCACATGTAAATCATAAAGAAAATTAACTGTCCATTTTATATCCATCTGCCAAATATTGTGGACCAAAACAGGTTTTTTTTTGCAGTTTTCCCAAAATAGTCAAGATGAAGTTCCATTTTTGTGTCACTGACCTGTTGTTATGTATTTGGTCCCATTGGATATACAGTCAACTCTGCACAAGTTTTGTTTAGACTATATCAATGCCTATATGTCAATGCCTTATCATCTAAAGCCTGTGTAATTTACCTTTTCCAAATCAAATTTCTGCTTAGTCGTAAATAGATTTCACTTTGACAGAGTTCTTCGTATTCTGCGCTGCCAAAAAGCAACCAACTGCAATATCCTAGCATTGCAGCAATTGTTTGATCAACATGTTTGAGCTCGCCAGTATTTATTTACCTTATATGATTAAAAACATCTGGAAGAAAGGCAAGAGTTGATTGTGAACCAATGATCCTTTGATTGACAGCATATCATGCAATATTGGGTTTAATAGTTATGAGGGATGATTTTGCGATGCTTCTATCCATGTTTACTAAATAGTAATTTCTCCCTTTGGTAAAAATCATAAAAAATATAGATAAATTCATGGCAATTTCATTATCATACCTCTCTGTAATTTTTTTGCTATTACTAAACTTGAGCTTATACATGTATTTGATGAGAAGTCAGGTAGAATACCGAATCTCAATTTTTGCTTCATGCAAATTATTTGTCAAGTAATGCCTAACACTATGCATGCGTAAATGAAATGCAGTCTCCACGTCTAAAATCAAATTGCCTGATAAGAAGTTTTGATGAGTAAAGTAATGTTTACTTTTGTTTTTATCAGGAATACAAGTGCGGATGAATATCAACTTCCTCATGCATCACAAGTTTGTTGTGGTGGACAGAAAGAAGGTCATCACTGGCTCCTTCAACTGGACTAGCCACGCTACGACGGCAAACAATGAGAACATGATTATCACGGACAATCCTCAGATAGTCGATCCATACGTGAAAGAGTTTGATCGATTTTGGGTGGAGTTTGCCCCCGAAGTTCAGGGTTCAAGAGATATCAGTTTTATAGACAAGCCTTACCGCTGGGCCATTGAGAGTAAGAGGTAAACCATGCACTGATTTACGTGTTGTCAGGTAATAAGGTAAGAAAAATAAATCATGGTATTTTGAGAAAAGGCTGACCATGCTTTTTTTTAGTCATAAATTTTCAATATTTAACATCTCCATCTATATGGCGATTCGTGAGTTGGAAACATATTATGTCACTATAGATAGCATGCAGATAGCGGATCCATAAATGAGAGAGTTTGATAGATTTCGGAAGGAGTTTTCACAGGGTTGTCAGTCAAAGATATCCATCCTAGACATGACCCCATATACAGTTCAAGTCCAAATTCTTTGCTACACTATAGCACTATAAATGCTCAGAGAAATGGGATCATCTATTGGTCTGATCATTTGTGTTAAAATGTATCAAATGATTTGTATCAAACTATATTTGTTGTCAGAAAATTAAGAGAAAAGGGAGAAAAATAAGCCATTGTATTTTGAATTACACTGTAAATTGGGACAATGCATTGAAGACGCATACATTTTCAAAGTCTTGTTATTTCTGAGGTGTAAAGAAAGTAGAGGAAGCTCAAATATGACATTCTAATAATCCAGTGTTTTGATGAAGAATATCAATCATTTTGAGTGAGGATCCAAAGTTTAGGTCGGCTGGTGTGGCTGTATACAATTTTATTGACACAATGTTCTCAATTTATTGATGAAACTATTAAACATACCTAAGTTAATGAACTAAATGTTACTAACTAACTAACCTGGATGCTTTTTTGGCAGTTTCTTGCACTATCATTAAGAAAAATGAATGCATTTACGGTAAAAGCACCAGTTTCCGGCTGCTTAAGCAGTTTTGCTCTTCCACAAGTCACAAGATCCAGCATTTCAAGTTTATTTTCAGATCAAAATTTAGCCGAAATTGTGGGCTTTAAATTGATGTGCATAACTTAATGAATGACGCCGCATATTCGCGCAGCGATCGGCGATCGCCAAGCGACATGGGCCGGGTGTTTCCGGCCGCCAGCCTGGTGATTTGAGCCTCCATAGGGATTGTGTTGAAGCGTACGTGCGCTTATTTGGGCGCGCATTTAACCTAAGTGCGCGCCATGTGCGCGCCATAGACAAACTGCATGAGGTTTGGTGGCCGGTTACACCCCCATGGCCGGAAACCGGTCCTCGTAAGGTATATTGATCTCATGCCTTTGGGACTCTTGGTTATGTTATTAGCCTAACTAAATGAATCGGTAGTTATAGCATGCTTTTCAACAGCTAACGATTATCATTTCTGAAATGCATTTGTTACAAAAAACTAGAAATTTTCATCTCATTCTTTTGATATGCTGTTTGCCAATGCTTATTTAGACACTCCTGTAAATAATATGTGAAACATCTTTTGTACTGAAATTAGCTGCATGTTCGCATTATGTATGTTGTAACTTGTAAGATATTGTTCTGACAATAACTGAAAGATCACTTTTCTTATGAGGGATACCGTACATGTATATGTGAGAACCATGAATGACAGACTGACTAGCCACAAATAATGCACACGAATATGATTTCTACATGTTTTAGGTATTTTGATGATATCACTCAACAGTTATTTTTCATGCACATTGGCAACTTTGGGTTATGCATTATGATGTGCATCATGGCATTTACTTCTGACTGGTATTTTATTATAACTTATTTTTTTAAAGAATACGTTGAAACTCTGTATCCCAATTCAAATCTTTGCTCAAAACCTATTTCTTTAAACAGTAAAATGCCATTGTGGGTCGGTCAGTGGAGGTGCACACCATATCTACATTGATTTAATTGATCGCCTCTGTTTTTGTTGATTTGTTTATGTTACCTGTATACTAATTTTGTTTTATTCCTCCTCTTTTCTTCTCTTAATTTACCGGTTAATTTATCTTTTCATAATCAGAATACTGTGCGCTTAGAAAACATCCGTATTAAGCCCCTAATAGATGTTATGTATTATTATCTTTATTTAAACTTTGATTACATACTGTTTTGTAATATTCAAAAGGTTGAATCAATAGGTGCACATTTATCAACGAAAAAGTTTTTATTTTGCGTTTAAGGGTAGAAAAGGTTGGTTTTCAAACAATAAGTATAACAAAATACTTCTTGAGAAGTGCATGACTTACATCATAACACCTGACCTAACACGATAAAAAAAGTTACCAATGTACATGAAAAAATTACAGTTTAATTATATCACAAGTCTGAGGCAAAATGCGTGACAAAGAGATGCAATATGATTGATTGTACAAAATTGATATAATTTCATTATGTTACCAGTGAAGTGGTGGTAAATGAAAATTGTTTGTGTGACAAAATATCTGTCTTCCCACTTTGCTATAATGACCCATGTACATAGGTTATTTTGTGAAATTACATTTTCTACTCATATTAAGTGCAATGGAAGTGTTCAGTATCATAAATACTATGCACAGCAAATAATGTAGTGAACAACATTTGTGTTTGTATAATTATTTCAGAGTTTGTGTTCATTTTATCTCATTTCTTGAATACATTTCATGTATGTTGGAATAAAAAAAAAGTTTTTAAATAAATCTTGGCTTTTTTGTTTCTCTTTCATTATGTTTTCTATTTTCAAATTGAAATATTTTTCACTTAATTTGCTCAGCCATCCAAATAGACTGAATAAATGGAATAATGAGAGAAAAAAACATATCTTTACTTCTGACTTTACACTCAATTTAATGGCACCATTGTATTTTTATGACATGTAAGCATTCCAAAACACATGCCCAATTTTAGTCTACAGAATGTAAAATGGGACGACAATTCCAAGAAAATTGGAAGTGAAGGAATGCATATATGTGAACAAACCAAATAGAGAAACTTCTTTCTCCACACTCCCTAACTTCTTTATCACACCAGGTTTGAACGATAGATCAAAATCACGACAAATTATGAATAACTTATTAATTTGGTCAAATTGTCATTTATTCAAGATTCTATACTGAGAAAATATACACAATTAATGTATCAAGAAAACATGGAGAATTTATTGTAAAATACAAAACATTACAAAAATAACAAAAAGAATCTGCTTTTATAGACTTGTACATGAAATTTAGATCGTTATTTTGAAAGGAGCAGTCCTAGCATAAGAAATCTTTTCCTTGAGCTTTCAAGCAATGTTAAGCAATAGATCACATGATTCAGAATCATCATCATGAAAAGGGCATTGTTCTCATTGGGAGTTACTTCACTGAAAATTTTGAATTGCAGGATTCAATTTTAAGGATGAATTTAACTGTAAAACCAATGATGAACTTATAGTTGTAGCCAAATTGGGATTGTCTTTTAAAGCAGCATAATATAGTCTCTTTGAAAAGAAAGGGGTTACAACTTTCAGTAGAGGTGTATTTCCATGTAAAAAAAAATATGGGCAGCAAAAAAAGTGGCACAATAGATTTCTAGATTGGCCCTAAATTTCTAAAGTCAAATTATCCAGAAAATGTTGTCTCTAAGAGAAATTAGGGGCACTTTCTGAAAAATATTTTCAGATTTTTCTGCCCAACTCCTTATAAAAAAAGGTCATTAAAAGGACACACATTGTTCATCATATGGAAGTGTTGAACACAGCTTTTGTTAATTGAAAGCAGAACAATTGAGTTGATTATGTATGCAAATTCATTCATTATGATTGGATAAACAAACAATTTTCAAATCAACTTTCATAAAAACAGCAGAGTGTGTATACACTTGCATCAATAAAATGTTTTGGTTATTCTTTTTCACAGTACGACTAAGAGTATTATTTAGGGTCTTTCTGCAACTTTTCTTCCTGTAATTCTTGAAATGGCAGCTAAATCACTCAACTGAACATTTCTTTCTCGATGCAAGCAGGTAACTTTTAACTTTATTGACATACTTCGTGGCAAGTGGCAGTCAATATGGTATTCATTACACTTTGATATACCGGTATATATTTTTTCCAAGAAAATAAAACCTTTAGTGTTGCCACTACGTTGGTTTTAAACATGGCAGATAAAGAAAAATCCTTTTGGAAGATTGACAATGCAAGCAGGTCACTTTCAACTTTATTGACATACTTCGTGGCAAGTGGCAGTCAATACGGTAACATTATACTTTGATATACCGGTATATATTTTTTCCAAGAAAATAAAACCTTTAGTGTTGCCACTACATTGGTTTTAAACATGGCAGATAAAGAAAAACCCTTTTGGAAGATTGACGATGCAAGCAGGTCACTTTTAACTTTATTGACATACTTCGTGGCAAGTGGCAGTCAATACGGTAACATTACACTTTGATTTACCGGTATATATTTTTTCCAAGAAAATAAAACCTTTAGGTCCGTATTCCGATAGCGAGGTTTAAGTTAACCCTGGTCTAAATCTGTGGTTTAAGTATGGGTAGCCAAAAGAGGCTTGAATCTCTAACAGTTGATGTTTAATTTACCAGCTCATTTAGCACTCATATTATTCAAAACTGTCTCGTAATAAAAACTTCAATAGTTTTCTACATTATTAGCGCATGGGAGAAGAAAGCAGCTAACAAAAGAATTATACATTGTAAATAAAGTTTTGGCTTTTTTGGCTACCCATACTTAAACCACAGATTTAGACCAGAGTTAACTTAAACCTCGCTATCGGAATACGGGCCTTAGTGTTGCCACTATGTTGGTTTTAAACATGGCAGATAAAGAAAAACCCTTCTGGAAGATTGACATTGGAACACTAAATGTCCTTTGTGCAAAGTATCACTACTTCATCTGGAGGTTATCATATTCAACGACATCAATCTTAATTGAAAGACTGTAGTTATGCATAAAATAATTGACATTGAATAAGATTCATGAATAAATGATATGTTACAAACACACATCTTATGATTTCAATCAAAATGTCTGACTAAAATTTCTATTAAGAAAATTCCCCCGATTCTTTACGAACAAGAAACATTGTATGTCAGGCATACTGAGAAATTTCTTCTTTTTTATGTCACAAATCAAACAAAACACTGCCATGATTTTTTTAAGGCGTGGGCCTTGTCCTATTTGTGACATAAGCTTCATAAACAAAATAAAATCCAATCCTCTCTTCCTTTTATCCTTCTCTTTATGATGAATTGTTTTGTTTGTGGCAATTATGTATGAAACATATCTTTAACACCTCTTTAAAACATCCGAACTCCCTCTCTCTTTCCTCTAACTTTCTCTTCCTAATTCCTGCCCCTGCTTCAAATTGCTTCAATCTATCTAAATAATCTTTTACATCTATATTGCTTTCAATTCTGGCAACAATTATGTACATGTACCATGCAATCTTTACATTCATACATTGAAATCTTTACATTCATACATTATATATTTAAACACACTGACTGGCCCGTATCCCGATAGCAAGATCCAAGTATAAGTCATTGTCATGTAGACCATTGGTTTAAATTTTGATTAGCCTTGGTCTAAATAACAATGGCTTTGTCCTGGGTTAAGTTAAACCTTGCCATCAGAATATGGGCCACTATTTTCACATTTGTCTACAGAATGAATAATGCCAAAATATGGCTATTTTGTTATTTCTACAAATAGCAATTCATGTTTATGCATAGACTTCTAGCCCCAATAATTCAAGTTAACAGGGAACTACATAGACACAATAGCTCATTTTAATGGCATAAAACCTAAAATTATGACAGCTTTGCCATCAATGTTTAGTCCATGCCAATAATATGCAACAGCACCAAGAATTCCTTGTGAGTTGCTTCTAACGACAAAGCTGTCATAGTTGTAAGCTTTATACAATGGGTCTCAGATCGTTGAGAACTTAATTTAAAGTAATATCAATAAAATTCTTGATTAATCGATCATTTTGTATTTTGCAAGAAAAATATGTAAAATGATTGAGTAATCTGGAATTTCATTGACAATTTATCTCTAACAATTGGATGAAACTCTTTGTGGGTAAATTTTTTCTTTCAGAATCAGAAATATAGTTGTGAATTATTTTGCAATTACAATCAACCTTGTCTCATTTAAATCCGTTGGCCGACGAAAATTTTACTAAAGATACATCAGGTATAAAAACGAAGAAAAGAGGACTTTATGAAACCTTTGATCAACTTATGCGAGATTAACTGAGGCAAGGTTTGAATATAACATAAAACTATCTGTACAGCAGTGAATGACTTTCTGGAGATGTGAAGACTTACAATATAATTTTAATCCATACAGGTACAGTGCCATCTTTAAGAGATGTTTTGGCATTATCTCCACATGCTACTAAATTCGGCATTTAGCATCAAACATTATTACAAAGAGAATTCGACTCTGTATTCTTGATTTAAAGCAGTTTAAATGTAGCAGTTCACTGTTATCCTTAATTTGGCAATAAAAAGAAAATCAGAAAATAATTTGTTTCAATTTTTTTCAAAAAACCTCTTTTGGATGATTTTATATTTAAATTTATGTTTTTATCATCTAATATGGGGGAAAATAACATACATTGCTAATTTCAATATCTATTAAATACAAACTTAGTATAATATTGAAATATCCTATAAACTCTTGCCAGTTTGCTGATGTATTCCTTTTAAATACCCCCCCCCCCCAATCATATTTCAGTTAAAATGTAACTCCATCAAATAATTGAAGACAACATAATCAATCTACATATCTTTGGCTAATTCTTAAGAAAAACAAGAATCTTTTACAATTACTCCAACTCAGTGATTCAATGGCAGAATATTCATTTTACAGAGGTAGTAAGTATGAAATATTTTCTACTTCATCACACTTTTTAACCTTGAAAGTTAAGGCACAGTTTGAGGATTTAAAATTTTATTCCAACTCTCCAAAAATTATCATTATCCTTTGCAATTTCAATTTCATTTCTCGGCCATACCTTGTAATGAACACTTTCATCAAGAGCTTTTATAACAATCAGAGCAAGAGCACACGTTTAGGTATGAAATTTCAACCAAACACTAGAGTAGAGTTCGATTCCACAAAACATGTCAAGAATTATGCTACTTGCAAAGCATACCTTAACAAGAGTTCAATATTGATAATTTAGATGCCTGTAAGATCCAGTTTCAAAGAATTTCACTGTTAGTTGTATTTTGTCAAAATTGCCCATATAATTCCCAAGTATTTGCATACATGCAGTGATATTCCAATTCCATAATATGTTCATAAACATTGAAAGATTAGAAGTAGGTCATAGCTCTGTATCACTTATCAGAGGTTCACCATCATTATAGGGTAAATGCCTCATTCCCCATTTTCGATTCTCCCCTTCGTCGCCAGAGAAGGAGTCCTCTGAATCACTAAGCTGGAGCGCACGGTATCAGATCTCGTTCCTAGGAGGATGGTGCTCAACGTAAAAGAATGATATCGCCCCCATTGTTCCGAAGACGACCAGGATGAGGAGTTGCCATTGAAGCAAGAGGACGAGGCTGTAGGCGAAGGCAATGGCAGCAGCAGCGGACTGTGAGGGAGACAAACACATCACTCTTTTTAATGAGATGAATGTAAAACTGGATCCCAAAATCCACAAAGCGGGTATTGCTAGAAAGTTGCGATCAATGCACAAATGGAAATGAAAGACATCTTGGGAAGCAAATTAGATATATCTTTATTATCCTTATCCAATGGTGAACTCAAAGTATGAAAAGTATTTTTCTTTACATTTCCATAAAATGTGTACAATTTTAATGATTCTGACAGGCTGTTATGGCACTTGTTTTTAATCAAACATATCTGGGGGCCATTTCATGAAAATTAGTCAGTGCGACAAGCAACCATTTCCTCGACAGTTACTATAGCAACAGTCAGTGGCAATGGTTTTAAGCCAATCACAATCAAGGATTTCACTGGATTTGTCCTCGCTGACTAATTTTAATGCTGACAAAGTTTCATAAAATTGCCTCCAGAACAGTCTCAACTCCCAGTTAAGACGTACTTAGTTGTATCTTTCAAATGGTTATGTGAAACGTCAGTTCCCCTTTCTCTCTCCTTGCATGAATATTGTAACATTCAAAGATGCAAATAACGATTTTCACTCTCTATCTTTCTCTCTCTCCTTTTGCAGAGATGCCAACTGTTCCAAAATATGTACGGTATATGGTACATTTTTCATGTAAAATTCAAGACTTTTGTCACAATTGGATGGCTGCTACATTATTCACATTTTGATTTTGACCTCTTGCATAATCTGGGGCCTGTAACATAAAAAAATATAATAAATTGAAAACAGATTGTATCTTTATGTTACACTTTTTGCCATAGACTTACGATTAATATTCATTGTAAGTTTAATTGCATATTTTATGTTACAGGCCCCTGGAATGGTTGGTATCTCTGCTTATGTGTAGTGATACAGCTACATACCTGAATGAATTTGAAGAGAGCAAAGGCAGAGGCGCTATCAGACTTGAAGTAGCTCCCTAGGAGGGAGTAGATCTGTGTGTTGAAACACGCATCAGCAAAACCCAGCATGAACGAACAGCCAAACGCTAGTTCAATACTGCAGAAATAGAGAAGGAAATAAAGGAATCATAATTAGATCTGTGTGTTGAAACACGCATCAGCAAAACCCAGCATGAACGAACAGCCAAAAGCTAGTTCAATACTGCAGAAATAGAGAAAGAAATAAAGAAATCATAATTAGATCTGTGTGTTGAAACACGCATCAGCAAAACCCAACATAAATGAACAGCCAAACGCTAGTTCAATACTGTAAAAAGATAAAAGGAAAAGAGTAATATTAGATCTGTGTGTTGAAACACGCATCAGCAAAACCAAGCATGAACGAACAGCCAAATGCTCGTTCAATACTGAAGAAATAGAGAAAGAAATAAAGGAATCATGATAATATGTGTGTTGAAACAAGCATCAGCAAAACCAAGCATGAACGAACAGCCAAA
>BQKZ01002109.1:13816-25898 GCA_036244855.1 Temnopleurus reevesii
GCATCAGCAAAACCAAGCATGAACGAACAGCCAAATGCTAGTTCAATACTGAAGAAATAAAGAAAGAAATAAAGGAATCATGATAATATGTGTGTTGAAACAAGCATCAGCAAAACCAAGCATGAACGAACAGCCAAATGCTAGTTCAATACTGAAGAAATAAAGAAAGAAATAAAGGAATCATGATAATATGTGTGTTGAAACAAGCATCAGCAAAACCAAGCATGAACGAACAGCCAAATGCTAGTTCAATACTGAAGAAATAGAGAAAGAAATAAAGAAGTCATGATTAGATCTGTGTGTTGAAACACGCATCAGCAAAACCAAACATGAATGAACACGCAAATAATAGTTCAATATTCGTGCTGCAAAAATACAGAAGGAATAATGGAATTTGATGATCCATTTGCAAATTTGAGAAATGAATGAATGTTCAAATACCAGTTTAATACTGCAAAAGGGAAAATCAAAATAAAATAATTAAAATATGATAAGGTCTGCATGTCGAAACACACATTGACTACCAATTGTTAATTCAATTTTGACTTGCATCCTCCACATTTGACCACAATCTATTGCCAGCTTTCAACCTTTGATTCTCTTCCATTTTTTCCATTTGGCATGATAACTTTAGCATGATAACTTTAGCAAACAAAATTTGTAATGAACACTTGGAAGGAAAACACATAATATGAATCTTTAAGGCCAAGGAAATGAAAAGATCTCATCAAAATTAAACCGTCAAACATTTCCAGATCGTTATTTTCTACTTATTTTGATTCAAATTAAGATCCTTCCATGGTATCTTTGACGGGTGAATCGGCAGGGAGATTGATAAAAGATAGAAACACACCATATGAATGACATAAGAAGGATAATTATAGGATATCTCCAGGACTTTTTTTTCTCCCATCTCCTGTGTAGATTTAGTAGATAGTTTTCCATTTTTACTTACTTTGGTCCAAGATAAGATCCTCCAAAGGTGTCTTGGATGGGCGATTCAGCAGGAAGATTGATAAAGATCAGATAGAAGCACACCATATGAACCACGTAGCCCAATAACACGATTGGATCTCGTCCCCACTTCACTGTCTTCTTGCCCAGTATGCCAAAGAGTAAACCACCTAGAGAAAAACACAAAATAAATAACTGTGTTTTCACTGTGGGTAGTAGGGACAAAGGACTGGGACAAAATAAACAACTTTATTCAAATATTCACAATAGCTTCATGATCACAAAAGAACGTCCCAAATACGACTCTTGTTCAACACCTTTGAACAGAATAAGAAGGATTGAAATTTCTTTTGTGTCCATCTAGCTATTGTCCATGCTTCAATGGAAGTTGTTTACTTTGTCCCAGGCCATCGTCCCTTCTGGTCACAGTGTTTTGGTATATAACTTGAGACTACATATATTCATACAGTATACAGTATTCAGTCATAGAAAGGAGAGGGTTGTTTCATAAAATATGGTATACTGCACTGTCACATATACCACCTTAAAACTCACAAATACACAAATAAAGACGATTCTGCTGATTTATCATGTAACTGAAAAGTTCATTCCATTATATGCATGGAATTAACAATGTGACGCTTGACACATGTGTATTTCATTATTATCATTGTGACGTCAAAATCATATGTTTGCCTGAATGACTCGGTCGTAAGGATTAAACCTGTCTAATCCCTACAACTAGCCTTGCGATTTTCTTCCAACTGAGTGCAACTGAGAATCTCATCATCAGTCAAAACGTCACAACTCAACTATAAACTCGGTTGCAAGCTAGTCGAAAGGTGGTCGATTCGTAGCGTGTGCAGTGGGTTTATCCCTCTCTCTCCCTTAGTGACATTTTGGCACCATTGAACACTGTTCACAAGGAAAAATGAATCTGCTCTTGTTTCACTATGTACTGCCCTCTACTATTGAGTTATATACCATTGGAAAGCTAGAGAGTGCAGCTCTCCAATGAATACAGACAGCAGGGGTTAGTCTGCCAGAACAGACCCTTGGTTTCCGGTGTTGTGCATGCACAGAGAGTGATACAGGGTATACATTGTGTGTCTACATGCATAAGCCAAAGGTGTGTGTGTGTGTGACGTAGTCATACATGCATACCCTGTATCACGCCCTGTATCACGCTCTCTGCATGCACACATCGAGAGCCTTGGGTATGTGTTTGCAGACTAAGTAGTGGTATTGTCTGAGTTCCTTTTCTGACAAATTGGATTGAAAATACAAAGTGAGATTTTCTCAAAAAAGTCTGAGAGGGTTAAGGAGCATTGTGAGAAACATGTAAGTGTGGATTTAAAAGAACCCTGAATTGCATCATTTTTGGTGGCAGCGGTGGGATACAAAAAAAAAAGAGCCATCAATTACCTGTGATTTCCCCAGCACCTATGCACATGCCACTGATACCAATGAAGCTGTTAGAATCAGCACCAAATACCTTGGTATTACTGATCGCTGTCCCATAGACACCACTGAAAAACGTCAATTCCAAACCTGCATTTGACAAAGACAATGAAAATCTGAATGATATATGCCATAAAACCAAATTCCTCTCTCTCTCTCTCTCTGCATTCAAAATATAGGGAATATTCAATAAACATATATCAGGAATACACACATAATTGCTGTGAGAGAGAGCACCCAAATACAATGAAAGAATTAAACATACATGTACCAATCAAAACAACGACTTCTGGGTTACTATGACCAGTGCTAGTTCACTTGAGAGCTTGAGCGAAAAAGTTTGAAATTATCTCAATAAACATAACTTTCAAGTTAGAGGATATCATTATCACTATTGTTATAAAATTGAAAGTGATATTGACTCACTCTCAATAATTCTTCCTTTTAAACAAGTAACATGTCAGTAAACATTTAAGAAGATATACTACACATTCATGAATTTTTAGATCTTGCAATCGAGGACAGCATTCAAATTTTCAATAGATATGGAATGTGCACTTGCCTTCTGAATTATCAAAAAGTAAAAATGTAACTTCTACACTAGAGGGTATCTATGGTAAAAAAATTAAATAATTTGTATATCACATCAGTATAGAAAATTAACCAAAAAATAATGTTATCTGACATGATATGGATTATTAGGAGTTAGAAGGAAATAAACATTTCAATCGCAATCAATGGATTGAACCTAAATCTGAGTTAGGCTCCATGCACGGCTTTGTTTAAATTCATGTGCACTCTTCCTGTGCACTTTTCTATTTGCTAAATTTGTTAAATTTGCTAATTCAAACACCTTTTTGGTGTAATTATATGTTTGCGGGAGTTGTGTATTCTTCCAACAAAGAAATATTTTTTTTTGGCCTCAAACACCCTACAAAAACCATTTGCAATCTACAGTATGGACAGAAAGAAAGTTACCTGTGTCCCACTATGGGGGTGTTGCTCAAAAGTTGCAATTGATCGCAAATTGCAGTTGATCGGAACGTGCCAATCAAAATTATTTTTTCATGCGCGTATTGTTAAATGCGCATACCGTGCGCGAATGAAAATGCGCGTTACAATTTGCAAAGTTGCAGTTGATTTGCAGTTGATTCTGAGCAACACCTCATAAGTCCTATAAAACTTTGGCTTTGGTGGGACATGGTGGGGAACAGTAAACTTTATTTCTGTCCATACTGAAATAACTTCAATCATTCTACATTCAAATCTAGAATATCAAAATTTACAAATTTACATTCAAATTTTTGATAAAGGCTGAATAAACTCCATAGCATACCTGTGTAGAAGTTGGTTATGCTGATAATCAGCATCTCCTTATTGAGCATCAACTTTGCTGAGCGCACTGCACAGAAAAAAAAAATCATTAGATATGAAAAATCAATTATCAGAATGATGAACTTTAAATGCTGGTTCTGCCCCAGAAAATCTTGTATTGGTCAAAGGAAGAATTATCAGACGAACAGATCAAAAAAATTTGAAGCAAAGCAGAGAAGAAATAAGAAAGTTATGAAAATTTCACTGATAAACTCACCAGTGATGTGTTATAGTTAAAGTTCATAATGGAAATGATCATCAAAGCAAAGTTTTGTAGATGAATGCACATACTTTTCTGTCTTGATAAAGAACTCTTTCTCAAGCATGGTATTAAATGACACTTTCAAGCAATGGTGTTGATCTGTGATGGTGGTTGGGGGGATGACCAGTGAGGAAAAACGGTTTGACCATTACAGCACCCTTCAGAAAGGGTTTGTACAGTGATGTTTGACATGTATATGTCACCACATGACAGGGGGTAAGCTGACGATTGAGTGAGTATCATTGTGCAGCTTGGCGGGTGTAAATTGCTTACCGAGTGAGCGGAGCGAGCGAGGGTAAATTTCACTTTTGATACCACCTTTTTACAAAATCACAGCATTTTTTTGTTTAATTCTCACTTGTCATTTTAATGCCTGAATTTCAAGGGATGATAAAGCATAGTATAAGAGAGCGAAGCAAGCGAGGAAAACTATGGAAATTTTCTCTTCATCTTCGTTCCCATTTTTTACTCAAAAGTTTGGGAAAATGTTCTTCAGCATAATCAAATAATGGCCTTATCTCAATTCAATTCATGAGGGTAAAGGGATAAAGCATTAAAAGATATGGTACAAGCGAGCAAAGCGATGTTCCTTAGACCTTTATAATAAAAAGACTTCTGCATATATATAAATGGTGTATTTTGTTTTGGACAAGGAATACTTACTGAAAGGATTGCCCCAACATAACATCCCGGTGCTTTCGGCACAGAAACGCCCGCTATCGAGTTGGATAGCGGCCGCATCTGCGTCAAGAATTTGGGATGAGGCAGCAGGGGGATCTGTACTGTCTTTCAAAAATATACAAGCAAACACATGCATGCTATGTAAAAAGGTTACTTAACTGCAGCCATTTTTTTTAAATGCAGATTTTCTACAATTCAAATGTGCAATAGGTTTTTTCTTTCTGAATCTATCAGCAATTATTTTCTGATGAATTAAAACAAAGGAGTCTTTTACTCTATTTTACATGCATATACCCTCTGTCAAATAATTACTTATTCATAGTTCAATGCATAATTATTGTAGCCTTTTAAGCCTAATAACCTGTCACTGTGTGATAGAGTTAGTTTGTTCCCAGTTTTCTTTTTTCACTTTATAAAAATACAATCACAAAGCAAATAAGGAGTAATCATTTCGATATGTTCTAAATGTACATTCTTTTTGGGGGGAAAAGAATAATATTATAAAGTAAATCATTTGTTGCATTATTTTAAATTAGAACCATCTCAAGTTTACATCCATTGAGCATTGAAATGAAATCGAACATTAACCTTCCCAGTTTTTGTTGTTCAGATCGAAAATAGATTTCCATTTGAGAAAACTTTTAGATTCCACCTTTCTTTTTTTTCAATAGTATTGCATATCTAAAAGTGAATATCCTTTTCTTTTTTTCCATAAGTGCTATTAATCCTGGCAAGAAGGGTTGTGGAACTTGGTGAAATGTATTGCAGATATATCATTCTTTAATGACGTCACACAGAGCATGGCAGAAAAGAAAATTTGTTGAAATGTCATGCTTTTCTCAAAAACCTTCTCAGGATACAACATTACTGTTAGGCTGTAGTAAATCATTGACAAAGCGAACCCCTTTCTCACTCATCGCTTAATTACAAATTGGAATATTACCAATTTTAATGTAGTCATCATTCCATAGGCGTTGAAAAGAAATGGATTCACAGGGAATAGAAAAAAGTGAACTAAGCCGAGGACATTACTTTCTAAGGTTAGTTGTTTTACAAGCTAATTCTCTAAAACAATATTTTCCCCACATGTAATTCCAAACATTGTGCAGAGGCGGAAAGTAATATAAGAGACAAAGTGTGTCCCTATCCATCGAACCGTCCTAATCCATAATATTTTCAGTGATTGACTATAGAGGTGTTGCTCGAAAGGTGCAATTGATAGCAAGTTGCAGTAGATCGGAACGCGCCAAACAAAATCATTGTTTCATGCGCGTTTTGTTAAATGCACATGCCATGCGCGAATATAAATGCGCGTTATAATGTGCAAAGTTGCAGTTGATTTGCAGTTGATTTTGAACAACACCCCCTATGTCTGTCATAACAAATGTTTTTATCTTATTGTATGATACACAGCCTTGCTGAAAAGCAGCCTTTTTGGCTGATAGCAGGTTTCTTATGATTTCCCTGAATAAATACAGTACAGACAGAAATAAAGTTAACAGTGTCCCACCATGTCCTGCCAATATGAATGCTTTTTACATTAGGCTTTGGTAGGACACGGTGAGAATGGTAACATTAATTTATTCATACTATAACAAAAATTCAAACTAAAACTCAAAGTCATATTATGCAACATACATTATCCCATTCCAAATTAAGGGGAATTACACCCAGACAATAATTATGATCAGTAAATGAAGAAAAATGAGATGAACAAACTGTGAAAATTTAAGCAAAATTGGGTAATCCATTCAAAAGTTATGAATTTTCAAAGTTATCATTTCCAACTGTGCTTGGCATCCTTGAATTGGCATGCATATAGCTAATTAGCATAGTCTGTGATGTAATACATGGAGAAATCCTCATTCACTTTCTATATAAATTTATTGAAAATGGATCAATACCATATTTTAAATGTCAGATCAACACCATTCTTTCTGGAATGCTTGCAGAATTGATGTGGCTATGATATATTTAACTGAAGAAACACAATTTTGTCTACTTTTCTGGAAAAAAAGGAAAATGTGAAATTTTGTGTACAAAACCGAATGGAGAGTTCTCCATGTTGGCAACCATTTTTGTGCCTGTACGTTTGCCAATTTGAGGAGCCCATGAAGGATGTAAATCAAAACTTTTAAAATGTATAACTTTTGAATGGATTATTTGATTTTGCTCAAATTTTCACAGTTTGTTCATCTTATTTTCCTTCATTTAGTGATAGTAATTTAATGTCTGAGTGTAGTTCCCCTTTAAGTAAGAGACTGAGACATTTTGTAAAAATGTGCTCAATGTTGGAGAGTTACAGTCTCCGCAGTATTGCTTTATGTACATGTCTAGATTATTGATGCACAGGTTATCAAATACACAAATATGTACTCACCAAATGCTGTCAGTGCTTTCATAACCACAGGCTCATTCTCATTTTCTAAAGATCTATGGGGTTTAGAAAAAGGAATAAACAAAAATCATTAAAATTCATAGACAGGAAGAAAGAATGGTATCGTATTCTGAGATGCACTAAATGAGTGGGAAAGGGGAAGAGAAATAATGCATTCTCATCTTTGTTGTGATCAAAGGATTTTTTGCATGACATCGCTTGGGGTGACTATTCAACACAACCCTAGTTCTAAACACTCACAACAGTTTAATACATTGTGCCAAAATATTTGAGTGACAGTGTATGACAAGGTAAAAGCATCATGGTCCAATGGTTCTGACTCCCAGATTTATATCAGATAGCTATGGTGGCTCCTACGTAGCTAAAAAACTGGTCATGTTTACCTTGAAGTCATAAAATTTACGATTTGTAAGGGAAATAAAATTTGTGACCTGAGGCGCAAACAATTTCAACTTATTCCTCCTGGATAAATTTTGGCAGAATCATTCAAATGACTTAAAAGGTGTTGTTCAAAATCAAGTGCAAATCAACTGCAACTTTACAAATAGTAACGCGCCTTCATTCGCGCACGGTATGCACATTTAACAAGACTCTCACGAAACAATGATTTTGATTGGCGCATTCCGATCAACTGCAACTTGCAATAAATTGCAACTTTTGAACAATACCCCCTTAGTTCCAAAAAAGAAATATGATCACTCCAACTCCTTCCAAGTTCGATCCACTCACTTCCGTATACTTTCTCTTTCCTAATACCCCACCATACTCCCCTTGCATCCATCTCCTTTGCCGATGCTCTTTCCCCTCCCTTTGTTAATTTGGACTTACCCTTCCTGAACAGAGATTTGGCTGAATTCTTCCCGTGGATTTAATACGAAGAGGAGTGAGAACAGCCCAACCCCTCCAATGACCATACCTCCTTCCCTCCCCTTGCTTCAACAATTATTGAAGCCATTATCTCCTTTGCCCCTTTCCCATCTGCAAATTAATTTGGACTTGCCCTTCCTGAACAGAGATTTGACTAAATTCTTCCGGTGGCTTTAATAGGAAGAGGAGTGTGAACAGCACAACTCCTCAAATGACTATACCTCCTTCCCTCCCCTTGCTTCAACATTTATCAAAGCCATTATCTCCTTTTCCGATGCTCTTTCCCCTCCCTTTGCTCTACCCAATACTTCTTGACCCTTTCCCATCTGCAAATTAATTTGGACTTACGTTCCCTGAACAGATATTTGGCTGAATTCTTCAGGTGGCTTTAATACGAAGAGGAGTGTTAACAGTCCAACCCCTCCAATGACCATACCTCCTTCCCTCCCCTTGCTTCAACAATTATTCTCCATTTTCAACACCCTTTCCCCTCCCTATGCCATCTCCAATCCTTCTTGCCCTTTCCCACTTGCAAATTAATATGGACTTACCCTTTCTGAACAGAGATTTGGCTGAATTCTTCCGGTGGCTTTAATACGAAGAGGAGTGTGAACAGCACAACTCCTCCAATAACCATACCTCCTTCCCTCCGCTTGCTTCAACAATTATCTCCATTTTCAACACCCTTTCCCCTCCCTATGCCATCTCCAATCCTTCTTGCCCTTTCCCACCTACAAATTAATTTGGACTTACGTTCCCTGAACAGATATTTGGCTGAATTCTTCAGGTGGCTTTAACAAGAAGAGGAATGTGAGTGTACCAACGCCTCCAAGCACCGTCAGAACAATGAAGATAATAGTCCTCAGATGTGCTGTAATGCAAGTATCAATATTGCTAGTTTAATAAAAGTTAGTGGCCCCATTCCAATGGCGAGGTTTAACTTAACCAAAGTCTACGTCATTGTCATTTAGACTATTGGTTTAATTTTTTAATAGTCCAGCTCTAAATAATAATGACTTAGTCCTGGGTTAAGCTAAACCTCACTATTGGAATATGGGCCACCATAATTAATTTTCATGATGATCAAAATTGAACAAGATTATTCATACTTAACCATATTAAACATATAAGAGGTTGTGATGTTAGAAAAATTGCAAAAGGCAAGTGGCTTTTGATTAGCAACATTCAAGATTCATAAAAAAATCTATGCAGATCTTGCTACAACCGCAGACCCTGTGCAAAAAAAAATGTGTGTTTAGATTTCCAACTGAGTCAGATTGCAAATTTCTTGCAACTTTCTAGCAACATCCCCATGGACGCCCTAGTGTTTACATTGTTATCATGAAAAAAATTAATTGCAGTTGATAAGGCTTGAAATTTACCAAATAGGTAATAAAGGAATAAGTTAAATTAAATACTTTAACATATTTACTCCCAATGGTGGTGCTGCCAGGTAGTATAAGGAAGAAAAAGAGGTCATTACCCAGCAAACTGCACTGAAAATTGGCCAAGAAAAGGCCATGTTTTCAGTTTCAATGCTTTCTGTGTTGCTTGTTCAAACACCCTAATTTTGAAGAGTAAGAACGTATTTACTGCTGATTGGTGTGCTGTATTGGAGTTCGAGGGAGAAGAGATAAAAAAGCAGATTGCACTGGAAATACATAACTTTTACAGCATGGTTATATGTTGAATATTCTAATTACAGTCAAACCTGTCTGTAAAGACCACCCAAGGGTGAGAGAAAAAGGGGTTATTAGCAGTAGGTGGTCCTAATAGACAGGTTCATTTACATGCAAAATGTGTTCTAGGGACTCAAGAAAGATGGTATTTATAGACAGGTGGTCTCTCTATACAGGTGGTTGCTAAAGCAGGTTTGACTGTACAAATATCATAATGTTACAGTGTACTAAAAGTTTGTTACTTACGGTCGATTGTCTCATGACCCCGGAGTTCGAGGAAGAAGAAAAGGTTTCCAAACAGCAAACTGCACTGGAGCATGGCCCAAAACAGACCACTGTTTCGTCCCATTGTTTCCGTATTGGAATTCTCTGTCAGATAGTTCCCTTGTGCTGTCCATATCACTGCCAAAATAAAGAACATATAGTTATTTACACTACTAAAAAAAATTACGAGTCATGTTTTAATAGGAAGGTTTACTTAGAAGTAACAGTTGCAAAATTTATGGGTTCTTTGTACACAGATGTTTTTCTTGACTATGTGGAAGCTTACCCAAGGCTTGCCCTACATAGCAACAAGTATGCAAACTTGATTCCAAATACTGTAGTTATATTGTAAACTGTAACTGTGTTTGTTGGCAATAAACATGCATAGATGTGAATCTATTAGTAAACCAGCCTATTGTTTTACTTTATTAGGCTCCCTTTCCAGGATAAATATTGGAACGGGAGAAATATTGTAAAAGCTGAATCAGTCATACATGTGAAAATAAATACAATGTGTTTGTTATCATGCAAGAAAGTTACATTTGGGGTATTCCAAAATGAAATAGAATCTAGTACAAGTATATCATGCACTAAAATACTTAGAAGAAACTATGAATTTAAAATCTATGCCTCATTATTTGGACCACCTGAATGAGTTATATTTTCTTGAGAAAATATAAATCGAGTGGTCTAAAGAAGGTTTTATTACACATCCTTGTAGTCAATATCGGTATACTAATAATTACTATGAAATTCTAGAACTTGAGCTCAACAACTCAGTTTTAATTCTTTACAAAGGCGAGAAATGTTTGCTCAAGTGGTAAATTTGATTTGCTTGCAATATTTTCCAAATGAGTTCATCTTCTTCATTTCTATCAGTTTAGATATTCCAACATTACAATTTTCATGCAAACTTTTCGCATTTTTGTCACATAAGTCAAGTATCTTATACGCTTATCAATGCAATCAAAATTGAACATTTTTGAGGGAGAGGATATCGAGGTTGCCATGGTTTCTTGAATATCATGAACTCACCAGCTGCAGCAACACCCAGCAGAGCAGAGAGTAGATAGAGCACCCATGCAATCGGATATAGAAAGCTGGCGACGAACACAGTGTACACCACAGCACTAATGAACATGGACAACCGAGCACCAATCAATGCCACTACAGAGGGCGCAATCCAATTGGCGATTGCAAAGACGGCATAGATGATGGCCAAGCTGTCATAGCCGCTCCCGTGAAACTTTAGGTCATCCCGCAGCACTGCAGTCTGTGGAGAGAGAAAAATTACAAGAAAATAAAAGCAACTACATGGAAGACATCAAACTTTCAGTATGTTCAGAGTTTCTGCCCAGAGTTTCCTTTGAACACTAAAGAATGCAATGACCCCTGTCCCATGGGAAAAAAATATAGTTGCCCTCCAACATATGACCCTAAGCTCCAAATAAAGTCTAATTTGGAGCTCAATAATACAACACGACACACAAGCACCGCACAAAGTACGATATTACTCTTTCCAGAGGAATGTACTCACATTGGAAGAAGAAGAAGAAGAAGAGGGCACAGTCAACGGCCTGATGATCTTAATTTTAGTTTTAGGATAAGGCAAGATAATTTATGATTCAACTATACTTCTCAAAATTGTAAGTCCATGGCCAGGCATGGCCCTTGCGTTGCGGTTGCCCAGGCCATGGCATGACCATAACTTAGTCAGTTAGTGTCCCAGCAGAGGCTAAACAATTTCCTAATTCCTGCGGGCTATTTTTATGACACATCCTGTTGTGCATGCCCATTAGAAAAATATTGGCCTTAAAAAAAATTACATTGTAGAAAGGTATGCAAATCTGAGAGGCTCAACTCTCTCCAGTTACGCGTAGCGGCTAGCGCGGTGGCAGCATCCCCGGCACTTTCTGTGCACGGTGCACCTCCGCTCCCCTTGCAGGGCCTATAGCCCAAGGCGGCCTCGCAACACACTCAAGTGGTTTTTTTTTCGATTTTCTCACGTACCTACGGAAGCTTCTAAGTGCCATCGACTTGGAGACTTGGCGAGATAATTTATCTTGTGAAGTCGACTTAATATCCATATTTTGTCGACTTGTAAAGATATTTATCTAACCATGTCGACTTAATAACGTTTAC
>BQKZ01002109.1:36869-66712 GCA_036244855.1 Temnopleurus reevesii
AGCAACTGTCAGCAATAGTGCTTTTCATCCAATCACAATCAAGGAATTTGTCAGCGCTGACCAATTGTCTGTGCGACAAATCTTGATGAAACACCCTCCTGATCTTTGGGTGTGATGGTGCATATTCCTGCGTGAGAAGACAGTTGATGAGAAAGACGTTGATAGACTTCAGTCAGGAATACATTCCATTTGACAAGATATTCTCAATATTTTTCCAAAGAATTAAGGATTTTTGGGATAGATGATACTCACTTTTAATTTTAAAATTTTCCCCTTTAAATATCTCCTAAACAGTAAAGATAACCAACCAATTGAGGCCCAGGCAGACCTGATCTTTGGGTGTGATGGTGCATATTCCTGCGTGAGAAGACAGTTGATGAGAAAGACGTTGATAGACTTCAGTCAAGAATACATCCCTCACGGCTACATGGAACTCAATGTTCCACCCAAGCCTGGAACAGAACAGGTTGGTATTAATATTTAGTGATATTTAATTAGGCTATGATATTCATTTTTGATTACCCAAGAATTCCATCGTTTTTAAAATATAGTTTTGGTTATGATGAACATTCCATATAATTCTCATTTGTGAACATCTTTGTAAAACTTTACTTTGGCTGTAATCATAGTTTTGGTCGATTGGAAAAAGCTTTTATTTCATTTCAGGGGGGGGGGGGCTAGTCTTGTCTACATTCTATAAAAAATCTTCAGCCGACATTATGTAAGGACCTTGTAAATCTCTGAAAATTAAAATATTGTCAAGAAACGGATAGTTTCTATAGGAAAATAATGATTTGGGGGCCAAGAAATATCAAGAGATGACAAACGACCATACCATGATTTTATGGGGGATTTAATTGCCTTTTCCACTTGTTTTCATTTGATTTGTAAGTACAGTAAAGAGTCTACTTCACACATGGAGTAATAATGAATTCATGATTTGTTCATTGTGTTATTAACCTAAACAATAAACATAACAGGCCATATGGAAACAAACTACCTTCATATTTGACTTTGTATTGAATTTATAATTTTTACACTGTCTTACCTAAACCAGAAAAACACATTATTGAGAAAAATTGCCCTTACATGTGGCCAACCATGAAGTCAATAGGATTTTGTTCTTGGATAGTATTTTACCATAAACAGCACAAAACTGATACAATCTGCCTTCCTGAATCGCCTCATATTGGATTCATTATCAGCTTTCTATGTTAAATAAAAAGCTTAATATGTATAAAAAAAACTAGAATACAACATGATGTTGCATTGTATTGGTGTTGATAAAATTTTCTTACTAGTTTATCTGTGCTAGTCACAGAGAGAGAGTCAAACTACCTTCACACACGGCATGGCAATGGACTCCTCATGATTGCATCATCTTTTCAATTTGCAACTTACTATATATTTAATAGCACAATGATTAATAAGCAGTGATATTATTGATCATGTTTTAAAATGCAGTTTTTACCTTTGCCATGCACAGCACAACATGGAGACAAACTGTACCTCCGCATATGGCCTTGCAATGAGTT
This sequence comes from Temnopleurus reevesii, assembly GCA_036244855.1. Taxonomy (NCBI): domain Eukaryota; kingdom Metazoa; phylum Echinodermata; class Echinoidea; order Temnopleuroida; family Temnopleuridae; genus Temnopleurus; species Temnopleurus reevesii. The sequence goes on from BQKZ01002109.1 coordinate 38,405, forward strand.
TTTGATGATGTGATTATGAAAATAACATAAAGAAATCGTGTTGTTATAACATATCACTCCAAAATGACCTCTGAGTGATTGCATATATTATGTTAATTTATCATTATGATAAACAGAATGATTCGTAAAGAAGGAATTCATAATGATCAGGTTGCCTAACCAATTATTTGAAGATGGAATGTTTTTATTGTTGATTCTTTTGCGAGACCAACTACCTTCACATTTGATCTTGCAATGAGTTCATGATGATGTGATTATAAAAATAACGAAATAAAGAAATTGTGTCATTATAACATATCGCTCCAAAATGACTTCTGAGTGATTGCATGTTATGTTAATTTACCTTTATGATAAACAGAATGATATGTAAAGAAGGCTCCTTTACAAGAAATTCATAATGATCAGGTTTTATTTATTCACCTTTACTACTTATAGCACAACATGGAGACAAACTACCTCCACATATGGCCTCGCAATGAATTCATGATGATAGCGTTGCCCAATCAGGATGGTTCCTTCACCCTGACCCTCTTCATGCCGTTCAAAGAATTTGAGGGCATCACGGCGCTGGGGGACGAAGGCGTTCTAGCGTTCTTTGAGAAGTATTATCCCGATGCCATCGAGAAGATTGGAGTACAGAGTCTGAAGGATACGTTCAATAGCAGCAGGCCCCTCCCACTTGTGTCTATCAAGGTGAGATTGACAGGCCCAGGAGAGATCGCTCCTCCCACAAGAGTTTCTGTCTGTTGTTCAAAAGCTGCAATTGATCGCCAGTTGCAGTTGCTCGGAACACGCCATTAAAAATCATTGTTATATGTGTGTTAGAAGTGCATATCATGTGCGGATATGCGAGTTTCAATTAGCAAGTGATTTGCAGTTGATTTGTGATCAATTGCAACTTTTGAACAACACCCCCTGAGAGTCTGTAAGAAATATAAAATTTTCCATACTACATGTTATTATCTTATGATTGGCTGAAAGCAAATGATTTTTGGTTCAGGAATCTATCACGTCCTCATCAGTCAGAATGCATATGCTATTTTTTCAGCTTTACTTAGGAAAGATAGCTGAATTGCCTCTGAAGTATTGCCTCTGAAGTATTACCATCACCAGCCATAATTATTTGTTGACTATCTTGTGAAATTAAGGAGATTGGACTGTCGAGTTGTAAGAGTGATAGGTTTAATAGTAGCAAACCCCTCCCACTAATCTATTAAAATGAGTTTGTCTAGTTCATCAGATGAAGCCCCTCCTACCAGTGTCTATTCAGGTGAACTTGACAATCCCAAGAGAGAAAGTCCCATTGATCTTGAGAAAAAATTGTTTGTATTATGAATACCCCCAATATCCTCTATTTTACAGCAGACAGGCCCCACACTTTGTTATTGAGTAGAATTGACAGGTCTGGAGTAAGTATGTAGTCAAAACCATGTTGCCATTCCAAGCCACATGCATTAGGATTTGTATGTATACCATTGATTGATTGATCCATCAAATTTTTTCATTTTTTTTTCAGTGCTCACCATACCACTATGAAAGCAAAGCTGTTATCCTTGGGGATGCTTCACATGCCATGGTACCTTTCTATGGACAAGGCATGAACTGTGTAAGTATGAACATCTAAAATGACAATGCTATGTGTAAATCAATAATCTTTCCTACAATCTGGCAAGCAAATAACCAATGTTATAATGAAAATAATAGTAGTACATGCAATTAATTTAGCACGCTTGCCCCCCTATGAAGTGCTCAATGCACTTTATAATATTATTACACAGGCTTTAGTTTGTTGCCACCAGTGCCCAAGTATTTCAAGGAATGACTACGCCTGTCAGGTACCCATGCCCCTCATCAGGGTAGAGTGCAGCACAATGTAGATTAATTTTTTGCTGAAGGGAATTGACGGCATGGATGGGATTTGTATCACAACTCTCTGGTAGAAAAGTGAGAGTCAAATCCACTACACCATGGCACATCCACATTTCTCAAATTTTCAATCAAAATTGCATGTTAGTTTCAATCTGTCGTGTGTCACCAAATATCTGGAGGTTGTTGATGTAGTGAAGTGAGGCCAACGAAGAGAGCTTTTTAGGTTCACATACACGCACATGCAGGGGAGCGCAGAGAGCACAAACAACTGAATGGTTTATTGTTTTGATTTTAATATGTTTGCGTTAAATGATTCCGGCATTGCAAAATCTTTTTAATCTAGGCTTTATCTTTTACTGAATATAATTTAGGGAGCAGAGTATTGAAGATCAACCTGACACCTTCATTACCAAAGCTTTTTGTCATAACAATTCAGTGGCCAGGGTTTCGCAGCTTAGTGCCCCAATAATGGGAAGCTTAGGAAAAGCCTAAAGCATTTTTACTATTTTAAGGTTTTTCTTAACAATTTCTGTGATGTCATTTTATTTCTAATTTCAGGGGTTTGAAGATTGCTTGGTGTTCAATGAAATCATGGACCAGTTTGATGGTGATTTCAGTGAGTAAATCTTCTCTTTATTTCTGTAGAAAATTTATATGTACTGAACTCATTTATTGCTGTTCTGTTTATGTGAACAATTTTGAAAGTATGAGTTGAAAGCCTGTGATTGTTGAACTTTTTTGTAATGCATTTATGAATTTCAGTGCCTCAGAATATTGCTAAAGTCATTATGCTTGTGTGAAAGTTTTGTGAAACACCTCGTAAAAAGGTTTTTACTAACAAATTTTATGAAGTAAGTGTTGTATCCACCACCCCCACTACCACTAATTTATCTTTTGCTTGATACTTTGTCACCCCTGCCAAATAGAGGTATAAGTCCTCTGAAAAAAAAGCAGCCGATCCACCAATATGATGCATTACAATTGTCATTTGATATTCATTAATTGTTTCAATTAGTTATTTGAAATTAGGCCACTTCCCATGAGGTACTGTAAATAAAGGGATTATGTTGTCTCATGACTACCAGGAGATATTACTTTTATTTCATACAATTGATAATCTGCTAATTTAATCTGGAATTAAGATAATTTGTACCCATATTTCTTTGTTTTGCCACAATGACTTTAATTAAAAAATTGTGTCTACCTTAATTGTAGATGATGTAATTTCTTCATCTATAAGTCTCATCTATATATATATTGTATTTAGCTTGATTATTTAATCATGCAGTAAAAAACTTACATGTTTGTTCTTTGTGTGTGTACTGAGAGTGACCCTTGGCAGATTAGTGCATGTTATAGATTATTATCACTATAATCATTATTATTATTATTATTGTTATTATTGTTATTATTATTATTATTATTATTATTTTGAATGTTATTATTTTGAATGTTATTATTTTTATTCATTCTATTATGTTCTCTTGTTTTACTTGACAGATAAAGTGCTTCCTTATTACTCTAAGTTCCGTGGTCCAGATGCCAAGGCTATCTGTGATCTTGCCATGTATAACTACGTAGAGGTAAGGATAATATCTATTTTTACCCGACATCAAAGTATAGTGTCATGTTCCTTTCAATTACGAAAGGCAATTCTGGTGCTTGTTTCATAAAGCTGTTTGTAGAGGCATGCATGATTCTATGCATGATTGGTGACCCTTATTTGCACTTAAGAATCCCTATGTTGTTGATTTAGCACCATAGAAAGGGTCACCAGTCATGCACAGTGCCATGCGCACCTCTCTTCATGACTGTTGATTCTTTCCTGCATTTTATGGCCCCTATGTCACTGAGTTAGCACAATGATTATCAGTCAATGCAATATGAATAAGCACCTGTATGTTGCAAATTAAGTCTCAAAAGCTCCATGAGCAACAGAAGAAATTTGTAAGGAAAATCCAAAGTCCAAAATTTTTTTTGCTAATCAATATGATTGTAGGATTATTCTACCCCTGTTGCTTTACGGTTTATTGAATATAAATTTTTAATTTGAAATTATGAGAATCAATGATTGTTGGTCAAAAGGTCAGGCATTCTACACCAATAAGTTTAAATCTCGGACTGCCAATAGTATGGTCATTTGTGTGCTTTACAAGGTATAAAAATAAAAAGGAAAAAAAGCTTATTGATTACACTGGTCAACAAAATTTTACTTTTTGAAAGTTGTCTGCGATTTTTTAGCTGATTTAGGGTGAATCTGATGCGCTGAATCCAAAAATCACATCGGTTTTGTCCAATCAGGTCAAGTTTTCGAGCTATCCCACATGTTGTTTTTTACGTTTTGTTCACATGTACACATGTGTAGATCCCTTTTGGAAGGTGTTGATGGAATAAAATGACATGGCAGATGAATATTTTGGTTCGAAATGATTATACTNGGATATTTAATAAATTCAATTAATATATTTCCCTTGAAAAATAATATGCTTTAGCAAGCAGGCATAACCCCTGAATTCATTGGTTGCATTGATACCTGTACATTTTCACCCTAAGCAAATGGGTGGAATCTTACACAATGCTATAACCTGATATTTTACAACAACTTTCTTTTAAGTTTTGCACAATTTTTAGACCTCTTTGCTTGTGTGCATCCAGTTCCAGTAATACACATTTTTTTTTAAAGAGATGCTTTTTAGTATATCGAATCGCACAGTTTATTCCTCCTATATCCTATTTTCAGATGAGAGAGCTTGTGAACTCCCGCTGGTTCCTTTTCCGTAAGAAGGTCGACAGATTGCTGAATTTCCTGCTCCCTTCCAAGTACATTCCGTTGTATTCCATGGTGACTTTCAGCAGGATCCGATATCACATCGTCATCAACAAATGGAAGAAGCAAGATAAGGTGAGAAAATAGTTCATCCTTGTGTGTGTCCTTTGGAGAGGAACGGATCTTGTTCCTTTTGGCAAGAGACAGGTTGTTGAACTTCCTGCTTCCTTCCAATTACATTCCGTTGTATTCCATGGTGACTTTCAGCCGGATTCGATACCACACCGTCATCAACAAATGGAAGAAGCAAGATAAGGTGAGATAATAGTTCATCCTTGTGTGTGTCTTTTAGAGAGGAATGGATCTTGTTCCTTTTGGCAAGAGACAGAGTGCTGAACTTCTTGCTGCTTTCCAAATACATTCCGTTGTATTCCATGGCGACGTTCAGCCAGATCCGATATCACATCGTCATCAACAAGCAATAAGATAAGGTAGGAATACAGATAATCTTTGATTGTTTGGAGACAAAGGGATCTTGTGCCTTTTTGGTTTTAGAGTCGATAGATGGCTGAAATTTCTGCCCTTTTCCGTTCCCCTATACCTAATACTAATACCCCAGCTTCTTTCTCTTATCCGTTATATAGGTTTTTTTCTGTCTTTCTCCAACGCTACCCTTCTTCCTACTTTTATTGTACTTTCCGTTTCGCAGTATCATTTCAGCAATATTATTTCTGCAATGGGTTCATGCTATCAAGATCTTTTGATCTTTTAATCTTGATCCCCACCCATACTTGCATTCCTCTACTGTATTTTTTTTTTATCTTGTACGTGTTTATATTTTTTATGCATTTTATGAGTGAAAATAAATATTTAATTGAATTGAATTGAATGGTAAATTTCAGTCAGATCCAATATCACATTGTCATCAACAAGTAGAAGCAATAAGATAAGGTACGTATACAGATAATCTTTAATTGTTTGGAGAGGAAGGGATCTTGTGCCCTTTAGGTTTGAGAGTAAATAGATTCTGCCGTTTTCCATTCTCCTGTACGCCATGGTGACTTTTGGTCCAATCCAATATCACATTGTCAATCAATTATATAAAACAAGAATTGATGACCAACTAACTGTATTCTCAGATTCTTAAGATGAATAAATTTTGGCAATTACTTACAGGCTTTTCATAGGATGGATGATATTATCAGTGGACTTTACTATCTGAACCAAACGTTTTCATTTTCAGATTGTCAATAATGGCCTGATCGTTCTTGGACTGTCATCACTGAGCATGCTGGCGTATTTCCTCATCAGAGGGCAGCAGACGAATCTCACTGGACTTGCAGAGACGTTAACACAGAGGATAAATGAATTCTTCTAGAACAATTACTCTCGTGGAGGTGATGTTTTATTGCTATGCAGTGCCTTGTATACCCAGTCCTAACTGCCATTATGAATTCAGATAGAATAAAATCATTTGATCATGAAAATCACCTTTTTTCCTGGAATTTTATGATTTGTAACGATAATTGTACGGCACAATCATTTAATAATTATTTTCTTCATGCTCTGTGGGCAGTGTCATTCCTCTTTCATTATTTCAGTATAAATTTTTTAAAACTAGTTATGAATAAATTTTGATAGCTGTGACACATCTACTTGTACATACACTGTCTTTGTATTATAGATTCTGTATTGTATAGTAATGTTTCTTGTTCACACAATAAGCTCAATTGATTGAGACAAAACAATGTATTCATTCCAGCTTGTTGGTGTAAAATAACCCATCTTTTCTTCCCCTTCAGAATGTGTGTCTAAGTTGGTGTTGCTAGAAAGTTGATCATTGATCATTGATCAACTGCAAAATTGTTGCAAATTGGGATGCGCTTTTTCACGCACGTACCCTTAAAGGGTTCTGACAAGGCTTTTGATTGGAGTATGCTGATCAAATGCAAATTGCTGTTGATCGCAATTTTCTAGCAATGCACCTTATGTGTTTTAATGTGTGTTTTTTATCAAAATGAAATGCCACATTGCTTATATTTTGTCTTGTATCAAAATGAAATGCCACATTGTTCATATTTTGTCTTGTTCTGAATTTTAGATGCCTTTAAAAAAATAGCAGCTGCATATTGTGTGCTTCAAATCATTTGAACTTCAAACTTTGTTTTCACAAAGTGATGGTAGCCAGTGGGTATATTTGCATGGAGATAAAGAAATACTAACATAGCAACTATGCTAAGAATATTCCATTGAAATACATGCTGATTCAATAAAAGATAATGTTTCAACAAAATTGCATCTATAGTGGTGGTTTTGTGTAACATTACCCATCAGCTATTATCAACTCTTTGTGAAAACATGGATGAAATGTACCAAAAAGAGAAGTGGTTATAGCATTATGTTTAGTCATGTAGAGGATCTTAAAGTTTTAGTACAAATTATCCTTTGTTTCCCATGCTTGCTTACAGTCCCCCAGAGATACTAATTGTTCTGGAGTATGCATAAGTTGGAAATTAAAATGTAAATATGGCGACAGCTGAACAAAAGTGAGAGACATATAGAACAATGACCATAATCCCAAGAAACCTTTGATTCATATGAAATACAACTTATGCATATTCTCAAACATTATGTATTTTTGCTACCCTATCTAATCATTGAAAAAGATGTAGAAAATATGGAATACAGTGGAAACTCAGTATAACAATGTGTTTGGGACCATCACAAATACCTTGTTATAGCAGTAATCTCTTTATAGCAGAGTTAAAAACAATAAGTTAATATGAGCTGGGACCAGAATTTTTACCTCTTTGTATCAGATATTTCATTATGCCAGATCTCTTTATACCGAGTTTCCACTGTACTACTTTGTTTGAAAGAATCTGTCAATTTTTTAATGTTAAAAATGATAGTAAGTGATGCTTACATTTAGTATGCTGAGTTGTAATTGCCTTCAAATCTTAGCAACTGCTTTTATTTATGTTACAAATTGCAAATTATTTAAATCAATAGATACAATGGGTGACTTCAAGTAGTGTTGAACGCTGGTGTTGGTGTTGCAGCAACACCAACACCAGCGTCAACACCAAACCTGAAGTCTGTCAGTGTTGGGGTTGACCTCGCAAGATTCTGACATATTTCCGGTCGTTCGTGTTGGTTGCTAGTGTTGAATGTCGTCTGCTAAACCGAGGATCACGGTCGGTGTTGACGATTCACGTGCAAGTTTCCCATCTCTCAACACCAACCCCTAGGGATTGGGAAAATTTCAATTTCAAGTTTGGTGTTGGTGTTGGTGTTGAAATCATGCATTCATTTTCCACTCGCACAACAGTAGCAATTTCGCTACGACAACTCTGGTCATGTCGGTGGTTGATTTAACTTTACAGTGAAATTTGCATTTAAAAAATAAAACCAAATACTTTATTTTGGAAGGCAATATTTTTTCTTCTGGATTTTGAAAAAGATTGCACGATTTGTATGAATTAGAATAGATTAATTTGAGAATTTCGGACCGAAAATCATTTTTTTGTGTGAGCGCGAGTGATGTCACTCGGTACCGTGGCTGGTGTTGGGCGATCGATACAGCGATCGAATCGCTTCTGTAAACTGACCAGCGGTGTTGGAGCTCGGGTTACGGGGCCGATTTGCTCTCTCAACACCAACACCGTACTTGAAATCACCCATTAAATATTTCCTGTGATAAATATAAAAGAAAACATATGATAATATGACCTTTTCAGTATTTTTTTAAAACATTTCAGCTGATGGTACGGTTCTATTCTCGAATGTATATTACATGTATGTCTGTTCGCAGACTTGTTTGCTTATTCCATTAGAAGATTGTGCAGGCCATAGTGTGCATTGTATCATAGTATAATATCTTTTAGCATGCTACTATAGAGATTACTTATTTTTGTAAATTCATTTCCAGAAAAAAATTCACCAAGCTCGGCTCATCAGTCATAGACCAGTGTTACCTCAAAATGTGCCATGGGCTTGACAGACCTTCCAACCATTAGGAATCGAATGTTGAGGAAAGAATATGATTTTTTGTCTCGCCTGCGTAGCAGAATCGAGACATAGGCGCCGCTTTTTCCGACGGCGACGGCGTCAACAATTTAGAATTGCTCTAAATCAAAAACCCCTTGCCTGATTTTCATCAAACTTGCACAATAGGTCCATTGGGTAGCCCAAATAGTGTGGAGCAATTTTCAGGTCATTATCGAGGTCAAAGGTCATCTGAGGTCAAATTTCCGAAATCTTAACCTGAAAACTTAACCTTGGCTCTCATTTNTGATTCATATGAAAATACAACTTATGCATATTCTTAAACATTATGTATTTTTGGTACCCTATCTAATCATCGAAGATGTAGAAAATATGGAATACAGTGGAAACTCAGTATAACAATGTGTTTGGGACCATCACAAATACCTTGTTAAAGCAGTAATCTCTTTATAGCAGAGTTAAAAACAATAAGTTAATATGAGCTGGGACCAGAATTTTTACCTCTTTGTATCAGATATTTCATTATGTCAGATCACTTTATACCGAGTTTCCACTGTACTACTGTGTTTGAAAGAATCTGTCAATTTTTGAATGCTTAAAATGATAGTATTTGATGCTTGCATTCAGTCTGCTGAGTTTTAATTGCCTTCAAATCCTAGCAGCTGCTTGTAGTATGTTACAAATTGCAAATTGTTTAAATTAATAGATATATTAAATATTTCCTGTGATAAATATAAAAGAAAACATATGATAAGGTGACCTTTTCAGTATTGTGTGACATTTCAGCTGATGGTAAGGTTGTATTCTCAAATGTATATTACATGTATGTATGTTCGCAGACTTGTTTGCTTATTCCATTAGAAGATTGTACAGGCCATAGTGTACAGTGTATCATAGTATAAAATCTTTTAGCATGCTACTACAGAGATTACTTATTTTTGTAAATTAATTTCCAGAAAAAAAAATCACCAAGCTCAGCTTATTCACCCATCAGTCATAGACCAGTGTTACCTCAAAATGTGCCATGGGCTTGACAGACCTCCCAATTATAAGGAATTTTGAGGAAAGAATATTAATGTTTTACTATTTTGAGCGAGTTTCAAGGCCATTTCAATAGAGTTTTCATATTTTTTCAGTAATTCTATTACACAAGCTTACGGGAAACATGTTTTTTCCTCTTTCTAGCGAATCTTTCCTCTTTTTCCTTTATAAGGGTTGTTAGGTCTGGCTTGATATAATGTGGATTGATCAAATTAAGACGGTATGAAATGTAGCTGTATGCTGCTTGCACAAAGCTTTTTATTCATGTACAGAATACAGATTGAGAGGATTTACAGTGTCATGGGTTTTTGGAGGAGAATTGTGTGTTTCTTCTATAATTCTAGCTTTGATATGTTTTTTTTTGTATGTTCTTGCCCCAAAAGTAATCATTCATGTAAATAAAACATTTTTGTCATTGTAACTCTTACACATGTAGATTCCAGTCTTAAAAACTATTTATTTTGGTTTTGAATAGTCCGTAAAGTTGTCACCCTAAGACATAAAGAGGTCTGAAGAAATGAGATTATTTTTGTCCAGGTAATTATGCTTTTGCAGTTCTGTATATTCTTATAATTTGTAAACTATATTTAAAGAGATGTAATGTAACCTGGGCCTCGTAACATAAAGCTTTGCGATTGATTCTATGGCAAATCATGTACTATAGTTTGAAATTGATTGCAAAATCAAATAGCGATTAATCGCAAACCTTTATATTACGGGGCCCAGGATGATGTTTCATTATGCTGCTAGTCAAAACTAGGCATGTCATTATCAATGACTTGAACATGTTATCACATATTATAGAATGGGCAAGAGAATTCCTGCGATCTGATTGGTCGAGAGCAAAATTCACGCATTAAATTAATTTTACTGAATGCATAAACGATATCAACTCTAGTGCGCTATCGTATCGCTATCGTTTCTGAAACGATCACTTTTCTAAACAAGAAAAATGGCGGCAGCCGCGAACGAATCGCGATTTGAACTTCTTACAGAGGAAGAATTGGATGCATTATTAGAAAATTCTGATGCAGGAAGTACCAGGAAAGCGATAAAATTTGGATTTTCGAAACTGGAACACTACGCAAGACTTAAACAACAAGATAACATCCTGACAAGCATTGGTGGGGAGAACACAGCAAATTTGGACTCGTTGCTCTGTGGTTTCTATGCATCGCTCCGTAAGGGTGATGGTAAGTTGTACTCCAAAAAATCATTGCAGTACATTCGGTACGGGATCCAACGGCACTATCTGGACAAATTTAACATTGACATTTGCAAGAATACACTTTTTCCACAGAGTGTGCGAATGTTCAAGGCAGTTCTAGTGCAACTTAAGCAGCAAGGATTAGGAAGCACCAAGCATAAAGATGCCATTTCTCATGCTGATATGGAGAAAATGCAGTGCTCAGCTGAGCTGGATTGTAATACACCTGCAGGGTTGCAGAATAAAGTTTTCGTTGACCTCCTAACATATTTCTGTAATAGAGGAAGAGAAAATGTGCGCCTCTTCAAAGCATCAGATTTCTCAGTTTGTGTCGATGATAATGGGTCAAAGTATGTTCAGAAGCGTGATCATCTAACAAAAAATCACAGAGAGAATGACGACGAAGCTGTCGGAGGTTTGATGTATGAAATTCCCGACATTGAGAGATGTCCTGTCAAAACATTTGAAATGTACATTTCAAAGCTAAACCCTGCATGTCCATGGCTATGGCAGAAGCCAAAACCGAAAAGACCAATGAATGACAGTGATTCGTGGTACCAGAACAGTCCAGTCGGTATAAACACCCTTTCAAACAAAGTGAAGGTCATCTCGACAAATGCAAAATGTAGCAAAATATACACAAATCATTGTTTGCGGGCAACTTGTGTTACTACGTTAGATCAGTCTGGATTCGAGTCCAGGGACATAATGTCTGTGAGTGGACACAAGAGTGAGACCTCGATAAAAATCTACACAAAGACAAGCGCAGAGAGAAAGAAGGAAATGAGCAGTAAGATTGGACAACATCTGCATCCTCGGCCGAATCTTACTGATGATCATGAGTCTAGCCTGAAGCCTTCAACTTCTGCTCCTGCTACTGCTAGTAGTGCTACTGTAGAAGAGCCGATACCGATTCCTGTCGTACAGATGCAAGATCTCAGCGATGTAGAGCAGACAATTATTGATGGTATTCTTGTGAGGGAACAGCCTCAAAATCAGACAGCAGCATCATCTCCATCTGCACGATTACCATTAGCAACTCTCCAACCCGCTCGGTCTCCTCTATCTTTGTCTCTCTCATCGCAGAGTAATACCATGCGTACCTCCAGTAATGTCTTCAACATAAACAACTGCGTGGTACACATTCACAACAAATAATAACTAAGAAGAACTTCTTGTATATGTGTTGCTCTTTTGGATTCAAGTTTGACTTTGACGTTGTTTGTTCTGGAATTCAAACATTTTACTTCTGCTTTTACTGTTACACAAGTTAAACTTTAAAGTTGACAATTTAGCGTCTATAGAAGTTTGCGAAAGATGACATGAATGATGTACAAAGTTTCACTCTACAAGTTCTACATTTCTTCATTTTGGCACTCATAAGGGAGGCATAGATCTACACATGCACACAGAGTCTACTTGGAAAGGTAAGTTTGCCCAATTTGTAGCCATATTTACAGGTGTAGTTCTAGATTTCATAACAAAAAAATTTCATGCATCCGGTAAAAAAAAATCATGCGTCCGGTAAAAAAAATCATGCGTCCGGTAAAAAAAAATCATGCGTCCGGTAAAAAAAATCATGCATCCGGTAAAAAAAATCATGCGTCCGGTAAAAAATTTCATGCGTCCGGTAAAAATTTTCATGCGTCCGGTAAATTTTTTTTATGCGTCCGGTAATTTTAATTTTTTTTATTTTTTATTTTAAAAAAAAAAAAAAAACGCCCATTCTATAAAACAGATGATGCACAGGTTTCTATCGTGGGTCGGTGTAACTGTGTGCACGCGGTAACTTTGGCATTTAGTCTAAACCCACTCGGCTGCACCTCGTGGGTTAAACCATGCCAAAGTTACCTTGTGCACACAGTTCCTACCGACCCACTCAAACCTGTGCATCATTTGTATACTTGAAAACCAATTACTTCTTAATGATACGTCCATTCATGCAATTTAATCTGAATATTGAATTAAAAGAAGTCTACTCAGAAATGATATTTTTTTTTACCAGAAGCAGAAAAAATAGGTGAATAAAACAAAACAAATTTGAGTGAAATCAGACAACTAATAAGAAAGTTATGAATGTTTGAATATCTAGACAAATTGGCAACTGATGACGTCATAGGTGCACAACTTACTATTTATGATATTGATATCAATGTTTAAAAAATGTTACTTTTTTCCCCCTAAATAAATTTCCTCACAAGTTTAACTGTAGTTTATCTTGATGATAGATATGTAGCTCCCATATTTGCATGTTTACATAGATACAAGTTTTGCGTCTTTCTGTAAAAATGATGAATTTTGCACTATACATTTAATAGAATGAATGGTTAGTTGTGCACCCGTGATGTCATCAAATTGGCAACATGCCTGTAAATTTGCACTGATTTGCCTGTTTTTTCTAATCTTTAAAAATTCATAACTTTGTTATTAGTTGTCCGATTTTCCTCAAACTTTTTTTGTTTTGCTCTCCAATTTTTTCTGCTTCTGTTAAAAAATTATTATTTTGGTAGGCTCTCCTTTAAAAAAAAAGCTCTCAAGGGCATAATGTCTGGGTTCATTTTTTTTTGCTCTTACACCTTCCACTTTATACTGTGTAATGCTGATGTGATAACAATGTCCACATTTCAGCTGAATTGTATTGGTACTGTACATACAGTACTGTAAAAAAAAAAATGTATTCCATTACTCTCAATGTGTGTGATGTTATTAAGATAGTGATGTACAAGATTTTCACAAGCAAATGTTTTTCAAGCCAAAATTGTCATGTGTGGCTCAGTGGTAGAGCGTTTGCCCCATGAACGAAAGGTCGTGGGTTCGATCCCCGGCCGAGCCATACCAAAGACTTATAAAAATGGAACCATCTGCCTTCTTTCCAGGCGCTCGGCATTTATGAAAGAAGGGTAATAATAACTTTGTTATGCAGGGCCCACTGGAAGAGCAGCTAGTTTACAGCTAAATGTGGCTACCCTGGGTAAATAAGACATTATTTATTATTATTTAAGCCCACTGCATACATGTACCTGACTACAGTATTGGCTTACTATCCAGTTTAATAGGGAAACAATTTGTAGGAGCTTTCACTATGGCCATTTTGGCAAATGAAATCTACCCCATCATTGTTGTGAAAAGTTATAGGAAGAAATGTGGTATGCCTGGATATGTTCGTTGGTTATAAATATCCAGGGTTTGGGGGAATTTCGCTGAACAGCCTGGTAGAATTAGGGTAAACTTTTGAAAAATTGATGTTTTCAAATATGTGTTTAAAAATTAATATCATGCATTCCAGGAAAAATGTTTTCTCTAAATCTAAATTGTAGTACAAAAGTATTTTTCATGATATCCTTATATTGTGAATGTTATTCTCCAAATATTGTTACCTTCACATATCATGACATTTTATGCTCAAAGCTTGTATAATAAATTCTACTTTTGAAACAATGTTTGTTGTACGTCTTGTTGTATGTCTTCTAATGTATATCAGTGAATGTCAAATGACGGTGGCGTAGGTGCCAACTGTTTCAAATTCCTTTTCATATTAGCAGATGAATTGATATCATTATATCGATTCAGAAAAGAATACTTCAATCTTTCACACCAGTTGGCATCTTTGTATTACAGAACATTGATGTTACTCATTCTCTTGTAAATGCAATGCCCATTGAATGAGTAAATCAAAGATCTTTATTGTAATGCTCCTCTCTTTAGAAAACAACAGACAGGGTGATGGTCTGTTGGGTCATTATTGACAATCTGAAAGTGCATATTTTTTTCTCATGCTGTGATTTCTTCAATCAACCATGATGTGCATAAGGTTAAAATTCAAAAGTGAATAATGCAACAGTTGAATAAAAGTGAGAGTAACGGGGTGTTGTCCAAATCAACTGCAGATCAACAGCAACTCTGCAAATTGTAATGCGCATTTTCATTCGCGCACTGTTTGCGCATTTAATACGACACGCATGAAATAATGATTTTGATCAACTGCAACTTTTGAACAACACCCCGTAAATATGAAAAAATAACCATACTTAAAAGTCATTCACCTGTCAGTCTTGACTTCATATTAAATACACCAAATGCATGTTCCAAAATGGTTGGCATCTCTGTACCTCTCAAAGGGCAAAATAAGAATGAAGAAGACTCTTTTTAAGCTTGGCAGGTATAATGCTAGTTCAGATTCTGAATGGTTTCATAATTTTTCTACACCCCAGTGGTCTACCCCATATGAGCGGGACTGAAAGATGGCATGATCATTCCAAAATGCTGCTGCCCACAATATCTCCCTATTTAGAAAACATTCTCACATCACCCCTACTTTGAAATCGCTTCACTGGCTTCAAGTCACAGGCCACATTGTATTTAAAATCTGGCTCCTCGTCTTCCACATAGTCAATGGTTCTGCCCCGCAATACAATATTGATTTGATACACGCATACACTCCTCCTAGGAGTCTTCGCTCATCCAACTCAGGCTCCCTTGTAATACCAGGATCATCAAAACCATGGGGAGATCATTCTTTTTCTCATGCTGACCCAACCCTCTGGAACACGCTCAAACCAATCATTAGAAATTGCTCTTTTGTCAATAAATTTAAACAGTACCTTAAGACTCACCTTTTTAATGCCTCTTAGTCATTACTCCAACTCAAGCAGCATTCTTTCTACCTTTCTACCTTCAATCTTTCCTCCAACTTTCCTCTCCTATTCTCTACTGCGCCTTGAGCATCCAGCAGGATGGATTCAGCACATTATAAATTGTATCTATTATTACTATTATTATCTTCGTACAGAACGCGAGAATGCAGTGTCAGAGAAACGTGAATTCTTGGGATCTTTTGGTCTGGCAGCAATGGAAAGGAAAGTGATATGGAGGATATAGCGCTCTCAAAAAGTCATTAGGAATCTTAACTAGTATAATACAGTCAAACCTCGTTATAAAGAGCACTGATATAACGAGCTCTCGTTATAACAAGGTGATTTTCCTGATCTCATCTCTTTGTATTTTATTGTATTTTGACCCTGATATAACAAGGTTTCAATACAAAGAGGTAATTCCTCTGGTCCCAACGACCTCGTTATAACGAGATTAGACTGTATAATTATGTAAATGTGTTTCAAACAAGTTGATGACAAATGTAATGAGAAACCATGATGAGTCATTATTAGAATAGAGAATAGTGAAGTACATTTTATTAGNAAATTTGAGTGAAATCAGACAACTAATAAGAAAGTTATGAATGTTTGAATATCTAGACAAATTGGCAACTGATGACGTCATAGGTGCACAACTTACTATTTATGATATTGATATCAATGTTTAAAAAATGTTACTTTTTTCCCCCTAAATAAATTTCCTCACAAGTTTAACTGTAGTTTATCTTGATGATAGATATGTAGCTCCCATATTTGCATGTTTACATAGATACAAGTTTTGCGTCTTTCTGTAAAAATGATGAATTTTGCACTATACATTTAATAGAATGAATGGTTAGTTGTGCACCCGTGATGTCATCAAATTGGCAACATGCCTGTAAATTTGCACTGATTTGCCTGTTTTTTCTAATCTTTAAAAATTCATAACTTTGTTATTAGTTGTCCGATTTTCCTCAAACTTTTTTTGTTTTGCTCTCCAATTTTTTCTGCTTCTGTTAAAAAATTATTATTTTGGGGTAGGCTCTCCTTTTAAGAAAAGCTCTCAAGGGCATAATGTTTGGGCTCATTTTTTTTTTCTCTTACACCTTCCACTTTATATTGTGTAATGCTGATGTGATAACAATGTCCACATTTCAGCTGAATTGTATTGGTACTGTACATACAGTACTGTAAAAAAAAAAATGTATTCCATTACTCTCAATGTGTGTGAAGTTATTAAGATAGTGATGTACAAGATTTTCACAAGCAAATGTTTTTCAAGCCAAAATTGTCATGTGTGGCTCAGTGGTAGAGCGTTTGCCCCATGAACGAAAGGTCGTGGGTTCGATCCCCGGCCGAGCCATACCAAAGACTTATAAAAATGGAACCATCTGCCTTCTTTCCAGGCGCTCGGCATTTATGAAAGAAGGGTAATAATAACTTTGTTATGCAGGGCCCACTGGAAGAGCAGCTAGTTTACAGCTAAATGTGGCTACCCTGGGTAAATAAGACATTATTTATTATTATTTAAGCCCACTGCATACATGTACCTGACTACAGTATTGGCTTACTATCCAGTTTAATAGGGAAACAATTTGTAGGAGCTTTCACTATGGCCATTTTGGCAAATGAAATCTACCCCATCATTGTTGTGAAAAGTTATAGGAAGAAATGTGGTATGCCTGGATATGTTCGTTGGTTATAAATATCCAGGGTTTGGGGGAATTTCGCTGAACAGCCTGGTAGAATAAGGGTAAACTTTTGAAAAATTGATGTTTTCAAATATGTGTTTAAAAATTAATATCATGCATTCCAGGAAAAATGTTTTCTCTAAATCTAAATTGTAGTACAAAAGTATTTTTCATGATATCCTTATATTGTGAATGTTATTCTCCAAATATTGTTACCTTCACATATCATGACATTTTATGCTCAAAGCTTGTATAATAAATTCTACTTTTTAAAACAATGTTTGGTGTATGTCTGCTAATGTATTTGAGTGGATGTCAAATAACGATGCTGTAGGTGCCAGCTGTTTCAAATTCCTTTTCATATTAGCAGATGAATTGATATCATTATATCGATTCAGAAAAGAATACTACAATCTATCACACCAGTTGGCATCTTTGTATTACAGAACATTGATGTTACTCATTCTCTTGTAAATGCAATGCCCATTGAATGAGTAAATCAAAGATCTTTATTGTAATGCTCCTCTCTTTAGAAAACAACAGACAGGGTGATGGTCTGTTGGGTCATTATTGACAATCTGAAAGTGCATATTTTTTTCTCATGCTGTGATTTCTTCAATCAACCATGATGTGCATAAGGTTAAAATTCAAAAGTGAATAATGCAACAGTTGAATAAAAGTGAGAGTAACAGGGTGTTGTCCAAATCAACTGCAGATCAACAGCAACTCTGCAAATTGTAATGCGCATTTTCATTCGCGCACTGTTTGCGCATTTAATACGACACACATGAAAAAATGATTTTGATCAACTGCAACTTTTGAACAACACCCCGTAAATATGAAAAAATAACCATACTTAAAAGTCATTCACCTGTCAGTCTTGACTTCATATTAAATACACCAAATGCATGTTCCAAAATGGTTGGCATCTCTGTACCTCTCAAAGGGCAAAATAAGAATGAAGAAGACTCTTTTTAAGCTTGGCAGGTATAATGCTAGTTCAGATTCTGAATGGTTTCATAATTTTTCTACACCCCAGTGGTCTACCCCATATGAGCGGGACTGAAAGATGGCATGATCATTCCAAAATGCTGCTGCCCACAATATCTCCCTATTTAGAAAACATTCTCACATCACCCCTACTTTGAAATCGCTTCACTGGCTTCAAGTCACAGGCCACATTGTATTTAAAATCTGGCTCCTCGTCTTCCACATAGTCAATGGTTCTGCCCCGCAATACAATATTGATTTGATACACGCATACACTCCTCCTAGGAGTCTTCGCTCATCCAACTCAGGCTCCCTTGTAATACCAGGATCATCAAAACCATGGGGAGATCATTCTTTTTCTCATGCTGACCCAACCCTCTGGAACACGCTCAAACCAATCATTAGAAATTGCTCTTTTGTCAATAAATTTAAACAGTACCTTAAGACTCACCTTTTTAATGCCTCTTAGTCATTACTCCAACTCAAGCAGCATTCTTTCTACCTTTCTACCTTCAATCTTTCCTCCAACTTTCCTCTCCTATTCTCTACTGCGCCTTGAGCATCCAGCAGGATGGATTCAGCACATTATAAATTGTATCTATTATTACTATTATTATCTTCGTACAGAACGCGAGAATGCAGTGTCAGAGAAACGTGAATTCTTGGGATCTTTTGGTCTGGCAGCAATGGAAAGGAAAGTGATATGGAGGATATAGCGCTCTCAAAAAGTCATTAGGAATCTTAACTAGTATAATACAGTCAAACCTCGTTATAAAGAGCACTGATATAACGAGCTCTCGTTATAACAAGGTGATTTTCCTGATCTCATCTCTTTGTATTTTATTGTATTTTGACCCTGATATAACAAGGTTTCAATACAAAGAGGTAATTCCTCTGGTCCCAACGACCTCGTTATAACGAGATTAGACTGTATAATTATGTAAATGTGTTTCAAACAAGTTGATGACAAATGTAATGAGAAACCACGATGAGTCATTAATAGAATAGAGAATAGTGAAGTACATTTTATTAGGCATAATAAAGATAGATAAGTGAACATATTTCTTTAAAATACACTGTCATAAAATTGCATTTGACAGAATTGGACTAAAACCATTCACAAGGACACATAATTTGTAACATTAAAGGAATATTGTACTATTCTCTTTCATACCTACATTTCTAAACGTAAAATCATATATCTATCTATCTATCTATAAACAAAAGGAAAAGAAATTAACAAACATGCAAAATTTAATTAATTCATAACCCAAAGTTTTACTGGGTTTCCTAATCAATGAAATTAATTCCTACTCGTTCATCATTATCAAGTGAAACCCCAAACTGTTAGCTCCCCCTTGCCCAATGAATGAATTCTCTTCAAAACATTGCTCGATATTCCCCTCAAATGGACAAAAAAAAATAACGTGCTTAAGAACACACTTTTTAATGTATAAATTTCTATAAGTGCATCTGTCACTAAATTCCTAGATAGCGTCATAATAGAGATCAACATGGCATCAGTGTTGTGTTCTTCCAATCCATTATAAAAGTGTCTCTTTCAATTGTAAACAAATAAGCATATTAAAATTATGGCTTATCTTTTGCAAACAGATAGGGCAGCTGAATAACTATGTTTACAAGATATTGAATATCTTTATTAGTGATATATTTCTCCATGCTCCACATAGTTCCAGGAAATAAGGGGAAGATGAAAAATAACAGAATCACAAAAGCTTCTAAAAATACTGGTTAAGATTATACACGCTTACGTCGATAAACAAGAAGTAATTTGTATTTTTTACATTTTGAGGTTTGTGGATAAGATCGTTCTTTGGTTACTCCAGTAATCATATTTGCGGACCTTAAACTTAATCACTTCATGAGGCACTAACAATTTTAAAATTAAGGAATACTGTACAGTATACTTGAAGACTCAAAATTAAAATCATACTTGTACTTGTACAGAAAACATGGAAACGAACCATCAAAAATATATGGCGATACCAACTTTCACAAATAATCTTCTTTATCATTAAATTCTGAGAAAGTTAAATGCATGAAAAAGTTATTAATATTAAGATAGATTCATCTGGTAATTTTAGTTAAATCCCTATTCTCAACATGCCTTCTTTTTAGTTTATGGCCCTATGTTAATGTCTCACAATCTTAGACAAACCCTGCTTAATCATTACATGTATAAGCAGATGCCTTGCATACTTTCTCAACAAAGCAGAAACAATAGCAATTGAAGATAAAATTATAGATACTGTACAAATAACAAATAAAACAAAAAGTTCTGCATAATTTGCCAAGTCAAGGAAAAATCTAAGATAGGAATGTGAAGATCTGAAGTATTAACAAATGCTGCATGCATACTTTCATGTACCATAGATTTCTCTGTGCATGAGTCAATACCACCCCTCCCCCCTTTAACCACCATTTCCCCCAACATTATAAATGCTTACACAATTATGTTGGGTGCTCTAAAAAGAAAAATATTGTACAATACAATCATCCACTTATTGGGATATTTACATAATTCAGTAAAGTAGCCTCAAACAGATTAAATGCATTTTATACCACTGCTGGTGTTAAACATATCACTCTTTGAAACACACGAGTGCATCAATTTAGGTAATGGTCTGCAATTCTTACCACCGAAAATAGGCGATATCATTCACATGTACAATTACGAAAGCTTTTCATACTTGTATCATATTAACTTATTTATCAAGAGTGTGTTGATAACAGCCATCAAATCGCTAGATACCTTGGTGGAAAAATAAATTATGGAATGGAGTAACTCACAAACTTGATCAAACTGTAACCAATGCTGTAAACATCCATTCTTAAATGAACAAAGCAATGACTTAAACATAAATATTAACACAGAAATGACACATGTTAAAAAGTAACTCCATGTTGCTATCCTGTCATTATTTTTTAGAAACATTCTTTCTATGTATTTCCCATCTCCAAACAATCGACTCCCTGATCATGCAACATAGGAATAAATAATCAAGCACCACAGAAAAATATAATGGATGAAACATAAACATAAATTTGCTACATTTATTTGATCAATGTGTAATCACATAAGTATTCATCAGACCCCCTAAACAAAGGAAATTCCTGAAACAAAATTACGACTCAAGTAACTTGTACAGTGAAATACCCTGTGGCAATAGTGAGGTTGGTCGTACAAAGCAGTTGACTAATTGATGGAATTGCCCTATACAAGAAACCATTCCTTTAATTCTGCTACCGGTAGATGGAGACTGCAATACTTTTTTGTTACATTATCTGAAACCAGGACTCGTTATTCACATGGAGAAAATTAAAATCTTTGCTAAACTACATTATAGAACTGGTGACCATCGGATTCGGATAATCAAAGATTTAAAAAGTTGAAAACCATCTCCATATGAAAAGGAAGCAATCCTATAAATAACAGAATTATATTTTCAGTGAATTTAGTGACTTGAAAATCAAGGAATTTAATACTTGTGGTAAAGAGTAAAGAGGAGTAAGTTCACCAATAAGATTTCCCACAAATAAATAATTGAGATTCTATATCCCTATATTTGATAACATTCAGAAATTGAATTCTCGCCTTTATCTCAAACATGGATAAAGGCAAGAATGTGGAACAACAACGCTATTATACTCTCGTCCGTCTCTTCAGACCACCTTTACAAGCGACACATATGAAGTAAAAAGATTGTAAGTCTATAAGAGTTTTGGGTATCACAGGCAAACAGGTAGAGCACATAATATAAAGAAATTTATTCATTTGTCATCAATGGCCAAGAGTTTTGGGGTATGAATTCAGTCTACTTCTACCCAAATACTGTATAATCCCATATTTTTGCGTGTAGATATTTTCACGTTTCTGGACCAGTTTCACATCTAGCTTTACATTATTTTAGTGTTTTGACAGTATTTGTATGCATATGGATGTGCATTATACTGAAAGGAAATCTTTGCGAGGCTACAACCGTGAAATTCATGAAAATAAAACCAGCGTGAAATTCTCATCTTATACAGCACACTATGACACTATCACAAAGCAGTTAAGCTGTTGGATATAAAATGATTTCTTTATATGATTTCATTACCAAAGACGCAATTCAATAATATCTGGAAAATTTCTTCCTCTACACACCAGAGCTGTAAAAAGTGAGTGCTTATGCACAACAGGAGGTAGTTTGATTCATGAAATGTATGATGATATGGTTGCGTGACACTGGGGCGATTTCACAGCTTTGGTCAACAGCTAGTGCATGTTTTGATGAAATTATTTGAAATTTGAAATGTGTATCACAGATACTATCTGGTTCAGACATATTAACTTTCAATGAATAGTCGTCAAGAGACCAACAAATTTTGGCATAACAGACATGAAACTTTCATGGAATTACCTATTGATCAATATCGATATGAATAGACTAGTAGGACCGAAACAGAAATCAAACAATAAATTTGGATGGCAAGCCTGTGAAAAGGTTCCAATATATCCTCTTTCCAATGTTAATGTTTAACTTTTCAAGCTCAACCAAAATCTCACTTCTTACCCCCGCCCCACCAGCCCGATAGGAAGCCCCCGATACCCCCCTTTGCTCCTGTATTCTTCTTTGTCTCCAACTTATCTTCCAGCGATGGGAACTCGAGATGGTTGAGGGCGATGTCGAAGAAGAGAGGCTTGACGGGGACAGGCTTGAATGGAGGAGGGAAGGCCACAAGGTTTGGCTTGGTTGAGTCGACCTCTGACACCGGGCGGTATTGTCCGAGGCGCTCGGTGACTGGTATCGAGGAATCAGTGGATGATGATGCGCTGATGCTAAGCTTGGCCATGCTCTCGTTAACCTCAGAGGAATCTGGAATTGAATTGAATTGAATTGAATTGAATTGAATTTATTAACATCACACACACGTATATGTTCATAATACATGAAATAACATATAGTATTACATTGATAAATACTATCATAGTAGTTAAACAAAATGATGAAATACATATGAAATATGAAACATAAAAAGGTACACATATTGTAGAAGGGGACGGTGAGGATCTTAAAAGGAACTACAATGTTTTCTTCATTTTCGGGTTTTGCTAAGAAAAATTGGAACTCATATCTTGGTTATTGTGAGATTTGGGGGAACAATTTGTTTGGATTTATTAGCATACAAACACAGAACTTTGGCACAGCCACAAAGAAATCCCAATGTAGCAACATGCACACTGCCATATATTTTTTTTGAATAAGCGAGAATTCTGCAGCAATTCATTAGAATGAATAGATTTCTGCAGTGCCAGTTTTATGCAAAGGTCACCTGTAAGTGTGCTATTTTGCAAAATCAGTGGCAAAAGACAACCTCAGCAGAGTTAGAACTTAGGTGCAAAGATCTAGAAACCCACGCAGATTGATAAAAATATCAAAAAATTATTATTTTATTAAAATTGATGGGCAAACTGTTTGCAAGAAATCTAAACATCACCGAGATACAGTAAAGTGTATATCAGGAGATTCACTTACCTAATATGGAAGCAGCATGTGCGGAATACTTGACACCATTTATTTGTTTGATGAGATCATCTAGTTCAGCTAGCTCAGCCTAAAGGAGACATAAACATGTCAGGGAACATTATATTTCAAATAAATTTAATTGCTGGATTGCTATGCAAACAACAGTTACAAATTAACAAAAACATAAGAATTATTCAATAACAGTCAACTTAGCCTTAGTCATGAAAACTGATGACAGTGGAGTAAGTGACTAAATATGGTATTTTTTTTTATTTCAGTCAACTGTGATGAAGGGCACGTTGACCAGAAGTAGTATTTCATAGTTTGGCGCGTCTGCTCATTGTTACGTGCACGACCAGCTGTGACGTAACAATAAGCAGACTCACAAAACTATGACATACTACTTCTGGTCAACGTACCTTTGTTGCAGTTGACTGAAATCGGAAAACTCCATAATGTTCAGAAGATTGGCTTCGTCAAAACTTAAAATATTACACTGTCCCATGTGCTGCTTTCTGTGTTGGCTAGAGTGAAAAAGAATGTAGTGACTATAACCATTAGAGCTTTGACCAGTTTTGAACTACTGTTTCTAAGTTCTCTTGTCAAATTAGTCTTCTTATTTATTGTCTTCAACATCCATGACGGTACCTACCACTTATTTTTCAAATGAACATTCTTTGTAAGAACTCAATATTATCTTTAACAATGAAAATATATATACCTTGGTGGATTTTGATTTCATCGCTTTCCATTGTTTTCTGGAAGACTCGGCTCGTGACATAGCTCTCTCAAACAACGCCGCTGCCTCGGTCCACTTCTTGGCTTGACTGTAAGACTGAGCTAAGTAGAAACACCTAGATAAACAATAAATATTATGAAAGGAGAATTAAATTCTTTCAAGGAAAACTTGGCTCACAAGATGGCTCTTCCAAACTTTGTTAGCTTGCTATACTACAGCGCAAGTAGAAACACCTAGACCATTAACAGAAATGGGAGGATGACAATTGATATTAAATAATATGATTCAAGCATCATGGCCCATTGATTAGGGCTCAAATCTCCCAATAAATGGGTAAAGGTTTTAATCCGGGCCATAAGGCTCCTCCCAAAAACGATGAAGCATTAGGTCATTTCTGGGGGTGGGAGGAGATTGAGCCAAGACTGCGCTCAGGTATAAAATAAATAATAATTACAGCAATAATGAAATTAATAATGGTTAAGTTTCTGTATCTGAGTCAGTATAGGATAATATAACTACAAGATTGCAGGTTTTGAGACTGAGTTACGTTGGAAAGTATACAATTTAAAGGTAAATTCTATGCTTTAAATGAAGTATTATGTTACTCACCTATATGCCTTGAATTTCAAAGTTTTAGCTTCTACTTCCTGCTGCAGATCTACATCAGATTCTAAGCCGGGAAGCTGGGGAATTTCTGACAGATTCTAGGAAATACAAAACAATCAATTCATTTAAATAACTTTTTATTCATATATTCCACTGTATATCATAAACATGTACATTCCATTAATTCATTTCCAGTCCCCTTCCTCTAAAAATGACTAAAAACATAAAAATCAAATTAAAAATGACAACAAAAAAAATACTTAGACAAATAAATATAGAGATAAATAAAATTATACATAATCATTTCAAGCTGGGTAGCTGTAGTATTCCTGATTATCGGGACCCTCCTGGATTGTGTTTCATAAAGCTGTAGCTAGAGGTACGCATGACTCCTTTAGCAACTTGTGACCCTTTCTCAGGTATTACTAGAAAGAGGGGTTATCATTTAGTGCAGGAAAGGTTGCCCAGTTGTGCACAGAGTTGGGCATAAGTCTAGGTAAAGCTTTCTGAACTGCAAACCTGGTCCCCTAAATTCTCATTCTCCTTGCTTTGTTACCCACTCCCCAATCAAATAGTATCACATACATCTAGTAACCTTACCTGTAAAATAATATCACATAACCTAATGAGATCTTGAGGTTTGGTTCTCTTCTGGTTTGACGGCCCTTCCTGGTCCCCTCCATCCTCTGCATTCTTTAGGTTGGCCTTCAGGGAGTCTGCAAGGAGGATGTTACGTTCTATCGTCCGGGTGAGGCGGATGTANCCCCTCCATCCTCTGCATTCTTTAGGTTGGCTTTCAGGGAGTCTGCAAGGAGGATGTTACGTTCTATCGTCCGGGTTAGGCGGATGTATGTGAGGTATGTATGCAGGTATTGGGTGGCAGAGACAGGACCATCTTGACGCTGCCCCTTGGATTTGGCATTCTGAAATGAGAGAAAGGCATTGTTCTGTCATAACAAGCCTGAATTAACTGAAACCATTATTGTTTCAAACAAATATTGACAATTAATTCTATGCACACGCTGTCACCAAGATCGGTCAATTTTTAGGGATCAGATGATGAGCCATTGAATTGCCTTGAATACAAACGCAGATTTAGCAACTAGGAGAACTGACAATGCACTCTCCCAATCTCTACAAGGAGGGAAATTCCTTGCTTAACCTTTTGCTTTGGTCAGTTGTTACTGTCTTAATTTTCCTCCACACATAATCTGCTGTGTCTTTACATTGTATGAGGAAGTTGGAGAATGACCATCAGCTAAATCATACATTCCTGCTTCAAGGTCTTCACATACAATCCAGAGCAACTATGCATTGATTGAGGAGGCTCTGACAAATGAACGTTAAAATACCAGTCACATTTTGAATTATTCACATATAATCTGCAAAACAGTCATGCATTGCATGAGGAATCTCTCATATCACAAAGACTTATCGGAATTGTATCAAACAGTTCCTGTTTAACATGAAAGTAATCTAAACATTGTATGAAAAGATTTAACATCAAAACATCTGCCTCTATCACACTTTTATAAATCAAACTCATCCCAGTAATCTACAGATAATGTCAACATTGTATGAGGAGGCTCTAATGCAGCAACAACTCACCGGATCAGCTTTGAGCTCTTCACGCATAATCTGCAGAGCGTCTTTGCATTGCATGAGAAGACTCTCATATACCGACACTTTCCCCTCAGAATCCATAATGTCTGACGTGACCTGCTGCTCATTCTCCTGGCATGTGAGAAGGAATGCTCGGACTTGTTCGTTCCTGACAGGTACAGTGCGCCCTCTCCAGGTGACCTCGCTAAGGGTTGATGCTTGTTTCTCTCTTGTCTGGGCAAGAAGACTCTGTATGAAGAAAGATGTATAGATTTAATTTTTCCTTTCTCTCTTATGAAGCATATGCATTACCTATTCCTATGTTTCAAAAAGAGCAACTTCCTTTACACATCAGAGCATTTTCACATAACAATCTTTTGAAAGGTTCTGTGCATTTGACAGACAACAGTAGAATGTACTAAGATAATACCCATGAGTACTTTGTTTGTCTTTAAAAATGATGGGTAAATGATTTCATGGTAAACACAATGATCTTATATCTTGTTTTTCTTTGTGACTATTTTTTAAAACTATTTTTTTCATTTTATTTGCAACAAAATAATCACATCTCATTCTGACAGATAAAAATCTAGAGAAGTAAATATAGATAGTCAAACCTGTCTATAGTGGCCGCTGTCTATAGCGGCCACTTAAATTGATCCCCTCTAGGTGTAAATGCATGTTATAGAACCTGTCTATAGAGAACCTGTCTACGGTATATAGGTTTGACTGTATAACTTACAAAATGCTTCATTAATGACAGGAAACAAAAACTGATTACCTTGAAAGATTGATTAATAATCTTATCTCTTTTTAGTATTCCCAAACTTTCAATCAAATCAATTTAATGAAATTATTCGCCTCATAAATGAGTACTCGAAAATGTGAATAGTGTAAAACTTTTGCATTTCTGATACTCTCCACAGATAACTTACATCTATATTGGTTGACATTTGACCTCCGGACTTGAGCCTCATCTGTACGAGATCATTGATGGCGCTCTCATCACCGATGTTGTAAGCACAGTATCGTATACTGGGAGAAATCTCTTCTACTCGCTGAATGTAAACGGCACTCTGTTCTTCATTCAGGGCACTTGCCAACTTTTCATAGATAGTTCTAAAAAAGAGAAAAGATTGAAGGGTGGTGAAAAGAAATTCTTTAAAAAAATAAGCTACAATTCTGGAAGTGTTATTTCAATAGAATATGACCATTTCACACAAAGTTGGCAAAAAATCATATTCCCAAATCACAACATACTTCCTAACAAAAGTAACACAGGGCCTTCTGAGAAATAAAAATTCAAAATATTTCCTTATAAATTTTCTTAAAGATTGGTTAGCGGACACCAATTCTTTTTTTTTTAGAGTATTTCATCATCATTGATTTTCAAGAGAATGACAAATGTGAAGATCTAGGGCAGATTGCTCGAAAGGGTCTTAGCTATCCTCTTCTTGCTAAGACGTCTCGACTTCTTGTGCCATCCTCATAATATAGGCATTAGCATTGATACGACTATGTTAAAGCCCGTGTATAGTTTTGGTAAAGATTAAAGAAATGTGAATTTTGGGGATATATACCATGACATATAGTTTGTATACACATTTCAAGATCATAGCATAATTT
>BQKZ01002110.1:0-11947 GCA_036244855.1 Temnopleurus reevesii
GGGCTAAAGCCAGGGTAATAATGCTGCAATTGTAGAGCGCTTAGAGAATTCTTAGAGTTGATAAGCGCTATATAAAAGCCGTTCATTATTATTATTATTCGGTGAATAGTGAGGACAATATCACGATCGCTAATTCTGTCGTATTGTATTCTTATTTCGTACGTGCTTCACCCCACCCCTCCCACACACACACGCACACACAAGCCAACTCAATTTGTCATGTTGAGGCTTTCCAAAATGCCTCCCTCTTTTGTCCAGTTATGATATCGCTTTTCAGGGCACACCACACAGAATTCGGAAGAGACGTATATGTTCCGATTGCTGTGGCACACCTAACATGCCTAATGGATTTATTACAATATTTCTTACGGAGTTGCAGAATAGAAAATAAGATATATATTCAAATTCGTAAGAATGAAAATCAAAGTTTTGAAATCTCATTTCTTTCACTGTTCATCTTCAGCTAATTATTTTGTTTGGGAATGAAAAATAGTTCAAAATTTCTTAATGAATTATTACAATGAATGAGTACTTTTTGTTTCTGTAAATCTATTTCGTATTTCATGTATTATTTAATAATTTTAACCTCACATTTCCAGTTTTTGGACTTTTAATGGGCATTCATTTAATATAAAAACCGAATTGAAACAATCGTCCTACTGTCCGAGATTTCAAAACATTTCCTCTGAATCATTTCTCTTTCAACAGGCATGAAACTCAGATCTTATATTCATCCACAAAAAATAGTCAAAACTTTTGACTGAAATAAAGATCATTTTCCAAGTTACGAAAAAATGAGTTGTTCAGCTTACCAAGGCGCCGTTTTTTCGTCGGAAACTGAAGGCGACTTCATAGGCGCCGGGTCTCTGTCGAGAAGTCGAGAAGGCGACATGTACAAACTCACCTTTGCCCTGCACGTATAAGCTTTAACTATTCATTTATTCATAAATCATAACCTAATGCGAAAAAACACTAAAATCAAATTATGAAACCTAAATGTTAGGGCACTATCAAAGTGTGAACCATACTTAT
This sequence comes from Temnopleurus reevesii, assembly GCA_036244855.1. Classification (NCBI taxonomy): domain Eukaryota; kingdom Metazoa; phylum Echinodermata; class Echinoidea; order Temnopleuroida; family Temnopleuridae; genus Temnopleurus; species Temnopleurus reevesii. The sequence continues at coordinate 1,033 of BQKZ01002110.1, forward strand.
TGTGTGCAACCAGGGGCTAATTGCACGAACTGGTCTTAGCTATCATCTTCTTGCTAGCGCTAAAACGCCCTAACTCTTTATGCCGCCTCTATAATATAAAAATATCAACGTTTGTGTTTATGTTAAGAGGGAGGAACAAGGAGGTAAGATGGCTTGGCAAGAAGAGGATAGCTAAAATCATTTCGTGCAACTAGCCCCTGGGCTCTAGTTATCACCCTTCTATCTTTGCTTCGATCCCGCAATAATATTGATCGGTTTCTTTGTTGAATTGATCCAAGGCTAAATCATGGAAGAAAACACGACGCACGGTCAAACACAAAAACTCATTACAATACAGGTGCGAACAAACGAACAAACAATTGTCATTAAAGAATTCGTAATAATGAAGTCATTACAATTGATAAAGTGGAATAGTCTTTCTCAAGGCTGAATCGTAATATGCGGGTTATAGGGTATTCTATTTTTTCACAGTTCTTCTCTTTTCTTTTAATCTGAATTTCATATCGTTTTTCATTATTCTGCTTCTTCCCCTAGCTCCTCACCCTTAGTTTCTCTTCTTTGTCGTCTGTTTCTTCAAACTAATCATCGCAGCTATTTTATTGTCTCTCTATTTACCCTTCATTTTCCCAATCCTACTTTTTTCTTTCCTTTGTTTAACTTCGCCCTTAGTTCGCTTTTTCGTTTGTTCACCATTTTCATCGCGTCCCTCCTCATCTCATTTTCCATGTAATAAAACATTTCCTTTTATTATCCGTATACATCATGAACAGAACTTTAAAAATGAATGCAGGAATAAACCTTCCCATGCTTTTTGTTAGTCAAGTTCGGCAATTCTAACCAAGATGCTATTGAAAAGAAGGAAATTTGATATTTTATGACACTTTAATAATCATGACCAGCATGTATTATTTTGTAAATGGCAATGAATTTCTCGTGTAACAAAAAAATGAACACGAAAATAATGTGGGTACATCCGATTCGATAAGAGCCTAAATTTCACGCGCTTCTGCACCTTTAAAAAGTTGGGCTCAATTCCAATTGATTATGAATTTGAATATGCCTATAGCCTGGTTGAAAATCAATACTCAACGTCAAATTTGACGCAATTATCTAAACTGAAATATGTTCTGGTAGCACCATGCCCAGTATTCGGTGCACATTTTGCCCAACGTCTTAGGAGTGTATGCCAACTATAACACAAGCAAAATTAAATTTTAAAAAAGTCGACAACCGCCTTGAGCTAAGACTTTCCCCTGACAAGTTGATGCCATGACATTGTTTAATATCGATAACATTCGTCTTGCATTTGCCCTTTAATTGATTGTGCGCATCTTGAAATTGACTCCACATTGCTTTCAATTCCTCCCGCGTTTGAATTCATTTATCTTCAGCAAAAATTGAATACAGGAATTCATCCATAATTGATACGATTATTGGCGATGATTAGTGGATTAAAAGAACAATTATTACATTTTGTTTTATGAAAAGGTGCGGAAATTTGGCTGATTTCGGATGTATGATGATAGTTTGATCGAGTTTTTTTCACGTTTTTTCACGTTGGAAAAATACATGTACATCGCCTGTCTACTTATTCGAAGACTTTGGACTTATCAAGGAACACTGTCATTTCAATAAAGGTGAGTTAAAAGATCACATTTATGTTTAATTTTCCAAATAAGCAAACAAGGCATGAATATGACAATGATATCGAGTTTTGGATGGGCCATAAACATTAGTATTTGCACAAAAATTATAAAATGATTGAGTGGTAGTAAGTCAAAAAAAGGTATTTTGATCAATCGGATTTTTAACAACTAAAAGTTTAAAAGAATAATTATAAAAAAATAAAAAAAAAACACTTTTTATACACATGTTTATCCAAATGTGCTCATTTAGACGTGCGAGTATGTGTTGGACTAACACGTGTGATTAAGGAATATAAGCGAATATAAGTATTAGAAGATAAGGAGAGAAGATAAGAAGAAGAATTTATAATAAAAAAGAAGAAGAAGAAGAAGAAGAAGAAGAAGAAGAAGAAGAAGAAGAAGAAGAAGAAGAAGAAGAAGAAGAAGAAGGAGTAGAAAAATAAAAGTTCAAGAAGTAGACGAAGAAGATGGTGGATATAAGATTCAGAGCGGAAGAATTGGAATTTTCTCATCATCACGATGTACTATTACTACCAGGACTAAACCCATCATCACCATCTTTATCATCACCAACATCATTGTCATCTTCATCAACCATCATCATCATCATTATCATCATCATCATCATCATCATCATCATCATTATCATCATCCTCATTGTCATCATCATCATCATCATCATCATCATCATCATCATCAACATCATCAGCATCATCATGATCATCAACACCAACACCGTTGTCCTCATCATTATTATCTCGTCACTAATAATGATCAGCATCATCATTATCAGCAGTCGTCATCAATCATCATCATCATCATCGTCATCATCATCACCATCATCATCACTCATCATCATCATCATCATTATCATCATCAATCATCAATCACCCTCATCATCGTCATCATCATCATCATCAGCAGCATTATCATTATCCTCAACAACAACACCATTGTCATCATCATTATTATCTCGTCACTAATAATCATATCATCAGCATCATCATTATCATCAATCGTCATCATCATTAATCATTATCACCATCATTATCATCATCATCATAATCATCAATAATGATGATGATGATCATCATCATCATCACCATCATCGTCACCATCATCATCATCATCGTCACCATCATCATCGTCATCATCATCATCACCATCCTCATCATAATCAATATAATCGTCGTCATCATCATTATCCATCATCGAAATTCTGCACATTCAACCAAGGCAATTAATGCAGCTTTTTAAGTTTTCGTGCTACCATGGAAATTAAGGGGGGGGGGGAACATTTTTATTCCCATGGTGGAACCTGACTCAGAATGACCATTGGTGACACTTTCTGAACCTCCCCACCTGCTTCGTTTATAGTTTCCATAGAAACCGATTGCCATTTTCCATTCAATTTCCTAATCCAAACAGTTCGTTATCATCTTTGTAAAATCTAGTGACATCTTATTATTGATGATGCTTCCTTCGGCTTTGTGCAATTTCACCTGATGAATACGCTATTTACGATTTACCCCCCCCCCCCCTTCTCTCTCTCTCTCTCTCTCTCTCTCTCTCTCTCTTCCTCTTTAAAAGCAGTCAGGGCAGTGTTTCACGAAGTTACGAAAGACTTTCTAAGAACGACTTTACGCACGACAGGGATCACTTCTTGCGCTGAATGATCGAGAATCTTGCGCGTAGTGCACTCGTTAACGTGCCCGCGTATTACAATTGTCAACCCTTTTAACGTACCCGAGTATTTCTTACAGTATTGTGTAAATTTAAGAACGATTTAGTGTAGACACCGCCCAGGTTATTCTGACACAGAAAGTCGAAGAGTGCAGGTAGAAAAAAGCCTACCTTTGGCGCTGAAGCTATCAGTTCCTTTGTTACTCTAGGGAGGCGTTTCACGAAGTCGTTCTTAAAATTACGCATGACTTTACGTTTGACTGGTATCAGTTCTTGCGCTGAATGCGCGTAATAATGTGAATCATTACGCACAAGAAGGGGTACCAGTCGAACGTAAAGTCGTGCGTTAAGTCTTTCTTATCTTGGTGAAACACCTCCCAGGTACCTTTTTCCACTTGCAGGAGATTCCTACGCAATTCCCTTCATTATGGTGTTTTCAATTTCAGTCAACTGTGACCGAAGGGCACGTCGACCGGAAGTAGTACGTCATAGTTTTGCGCGTCAATCTGCTCACTGTTACGTGCATCACTAGCTACAACGTGTAAACTAAGCAGACGCGCAAAGCCATGACGTAATTTCCTATTCAATTTGATTTAGGTTTTTCTTATTTGTAAGCACAAATTAAATAATTTGCCACCGATTGTTTATACTTTCCATCGATATGAGTCAGTTTAAAGGCCCGGGCACACCAAACACGGCACAGCATAACGGCACGGTATTTACGCGCCATCTTGGTTGCTATTGGTCAGCGCGCTCCTCCGCGCAAAAGATGCCTCACAATTGGCCAATCACAGGAAAGAAATTGCGTAAATACCGTGCCGTGATGCTGGGCCGTGTCTGGTGTGCCTGGGCCTTAAGGGATATGTAAAGCCCCATCTGGGATTTCATTTATTCCACATTGCATTCCAACTAGAATCATTGAATTCGTGAACAACGAGTTGTGAAATATATTGATTTGATTTTTGAAACAGAGATTTCGCTTCTTATAAAATATTTTACCAAATTAAAACCAGTTGCGATCTCTTTTTCATTCGTTCTCGTTCTCTTTTCACTGCAGGTTTTTCTCAGCATGTCTACGTGAGAGCAGATCGAACTCAAAGCAAATATTGAGAGGTAGGACCTTAAAAGGAACTGCAAAAACAATGACCTCACAAAAGAAATCAATGACAATGACGTCACTCGCCCTCCATTACGAATGTGATTATGACGTTCCAATGAATCAACCAATCAGCGATCATCTGAGCATCGTAGAAAGGGACTACATGCGCATCAACGTACATCCACAACCTCTACTCACGCGCACAGGACCTGAGAAGCGCGGGAAATTTTACGTTCCACAAAGCGACGCCGAATGGATTCAGATGGTTAACCAGTTCAACAAAGGGCCCCAGGAGATGTATTACCCTGCTAAAAGTGTTTGTCCAATTCGCCCAGGTCAGAAACCTATCCGATCTATCAGTGCGAACTCCTACTTCGATCCTTTCACACTGCGCAAGGATGTAACAGGCAACGCTGCGCGCAACGAGAAGGAAATGACACGCGTCCAGATGATGCGCGCGTACCAACGCGCATGTAGTCAGAGCTCTGCAGGCGGTAGAAACCGCGCGTCGTCTTCCCTGGATTTCCCGTATGAAAGACCACATGAGACTGCCCTACTGCGGACGCGCACCGCACCAATCACGACGCGCTCGCCAAAATCCCAACAGTCGGAAAATACATCGGGATATTGCACAGGCGATGAGGCAAACCAGACAACATCGTTTCCAGTACTACAAGAAAAGCAAGGACTCGTGCGTACAAATCCGGGGTAAAATTCAAGGTCAAAGGCTACCAGCGTTAGCTTGTCTTCGAGAAAAGCAGCATGGTATAGCCCCCCTTATCGTGCGAAGATCGTGAAACAGTCGCCACCTTGGAGGTCACTGATGAACAGACGCCCACAAGGAATGCGAGCAAAAGGCGATTTGTGTCCAAATCACTGTCGATGTTGCTTTGAAGATACATACGATTCTAACAATAAGAATGTTTTCAAAATTGATCTGAAGTAGAATGCCTACGTCATTAATGGGGAGATAGAGGCTATTATTAGTAACCCAGTCTCGTACAACGTCCAAAGTCGTCGTTGGAAAACTCTACACTCGCTCTACAGGATTTCGGCGGTCATGTCAATAACTTAAAGTACTTTCCCAGCAACTACCCACAATGATTGTGGCCTTGCATAAGCATCTGTTTAGAGCCACAATTATTCCATAACAATAAATCGTTGCGTCATCACTTCGGCAGCCCGACTTGGTTGGCTCGTACGGCTTCGCAACCATTTTTAATTCACTCTAATTGAATTAATAATAGAATTCACAGATGTGGGTGTCTAGCAGACAGAGATATAAGATACAAGATACTTCGTTGGTTCATGGAAACAAGCTAAAATTGTTATTTCTACTGGCTTTACGCAGTGTGAGGAAAAGTTGGTGGTGATCGTTCGTTCACTAAGCAGCGCCCTCAACGGAGATACACAGGATATTGTGATACTGTACATGTGCGTTGAAATCCACAGGGAATACGTTTGACTGACGTTGTCTTCGTTCGGCTTGCGCTCGATGCACGCACGTGTTAGCAAGAGTCTCTTAAATGTGTTACTGTGTATACAAGCCTTATTAATGGGGGTTTAGCAATTGATGGACAGTGGCCTGTGGATCGCAATAAACGAGTGCGCATATTTGGTGCGCAGATCAGATGCGCACTCGTAATTTAGTGCGCAGATCAAATGCGCACTCGTCATTACAAAAAGTCTACACGCGACGGCGGACAAACACTTAATGAGGTATGATGTCATTTTTGTCATTAACATACAGCCAATAATAACCCGTTTCAGAGAGTGGATAATGAATATTCAATAACCTATCACGCATTGACCTCGCGCTCCAAAGGCATTTAACCTATCAGCGTGGCGTATTCCGGTGAGACTCAGGCTAAACTGACATGGCTTATGAATATTGAAAAGGTACCGATGGCGAAGTTTCACGAAATTCCTCCAAACATACGTACAAATACACGTGAGTATTTGCTACGATTCACTAGTTAGGTGCATTGTTAAAATACATACATCCTGGCAGTGAAACAGCCCTCCCAAAACTTTCTTCAGGCTCACAGTAAGTGGCGCGCCTCGTCAATGTAAAATTGCGTGTTGTAGTTGCGTTTTAGTGGAAAATGACACCAAATTTTCAACTCGAAAGGTACCGATGTACAATTTTCACAAAACTCTACAAATGAGGTATCTAGAGCAAGCTTGAAATCTAGATTTGTATGAAAACCAGGTGCATTTAAGCGAAAAGACATATTCTGGGAGATATGAGTTCGTAAAGTCGAGAGTCCGTGTATAAGTCCTATACCTGATTGTGCGCTCTGTGCGGTGCATTAAGAACGCTCGTTTCCTATGGAAGATGTCCGCGCACTTTTTGTAATGTTTTCTACCGTCCACAAGAAGCATCCCACAATTCCAAAAACCCACTTTAAAAAAAGAAATTTCTGAATTTGGGCAAGTCTTTTTTCACTTTACAAGCTCGATCTCCAATTATGCTATGACCAACAAGTCTAAAAAGTCTAAAAACAAGTCTTGCTTTATTTTTAGGGGACTCACCCCATCCTGCCACCAAATCGCATCATTAAAATTGTGATTGTTACTGTCTTATTCAGTTTTGAATATGATGTTTATCTATATAGTTTTTTTCCTCAATCTCTATTGTACAAATTCATCGATTAAACAAAACATTGATTTATCGTTCATAGTTCGAATGTAAGAGAGGTGTCATGGTCTCGTGGTTACGTCTTTGGGCTTCAATCACAGGGTCCCGGGTTCCATTCCTGTCGGCAGTAATTTCCTTTGGCAAGAAACTAATCCACATCCACCACTCACACTCGGGTGGTAATTGGGTACCAGTAGGAAACTGCCGTCGTGTAGTTGGTTTAGCAGTGCGCGCATAATATAGTCTGCAAGAACATACCCCAGGCTTTCGGTGTGTGCATGCGCAGAGCGTGATACAGGGTATGCATTATGTGACCACATCACACACAGCATTGCTCTATCCTCAGCCTTGGCGAGAGCATGTTGACACACAATGCATACCCTGTTTTACTCTCTGTACATACACACAACGAAAGCCAAGGGTTCGTCCTGGCAGACTACGCCTAATAGGTGACTTTTATTCCAATGACCGGGTAATTATAATCTGTAGCGCTTCGTTCAGTTTCACTAAGAACTCATAAAGCGTTCTATAAATAACGCAGAAAATTCAATTTGGCAAAAGGGTTGGATGAGCTTGTAGGCGTGACTGCCCCCACTAGAGGGCGCTGCTACAATATTAAAATTAATCAGAATTTCCTATTAATACCCAAGACACAGATATTCTGGAGATATATGACAATTATTCGCTTCATCATGTAGATAAAAATGTAATGATTATTTGCAGTAAGTAACGGTGTAATTGCGATGAAAGCTATATTGTCCGTGTTTTCATGAAGTGACGGTTGATAAAAGATGATAAGGGGATTTTGCTTTACAACGCGAACGCTACTCAAGACGTTAGATCTATGGACAGTCAACTTGGAAGATAGTGTGCGCTGGAATACAATGAGATCTAAGGGGCCGTAGAAAGCCATTATGTTTAGAAAAGAACAACCTTTGCAAAATGCGATAATAGCAAGGTTACGCACCGTCAACACGAACGGCAAAATCGCTGATCAATACCATTTTCGACCCGTTTAGGTCGGCTTCGCTGGTTGCCAGTTACAACAGCGGCGAAGAGCAGAATTCTACAACGGTTTTTGCTCAATCCCACGTCCGTCTTAGATGCAGGAACGTAGCCAATCTGATGCGGCCAAGCGTATCACGTGCCTATTATGCAAATCTTTGCTTTCGGCGTGAAAGCTCGACTCCTGACGTCACACTCAATTTGCATACTGCCGTTGAGCGAGTAGCGTAACATAAGTTAGGAGCAACGGAGGGAATAAGGACGGGTTAGCAAGAACGCAAGAATCTGACGAATTCTCCCGTCGTTGAGCCGCTCCGTTGTCAAGCGTAAACTCGGGAATGACCGCTTCGGCCGTCCAGGAATTGAACGTCGTGCACAGCGGTCGCAATGCAAAGTGAAAGCATAGTACCGTTGCATGAAATCATCACTGCAATTCGAATGTTATTATAACGTGTAGGGATTTCTCTGGTTTCATGCAACAATATCTTTTGGCTACTTTCACTTGGTGAAAACACGAATGATATACATTATACAGTCAAACCTGATGGGTATATTTCTAGTACGGACGTGACCGCGCGCAGTGTAAACAATGCGCGCAGCGGTGTGTACTAGAAAACTACCCATAATGCTCTCTGATATGACCAACTGCAAAGGGACGTACTAACAATATTTTACAACACCAGGAAAAATGTCTTGAGGTGTTTCTTTTTCTACAACTACAATCAACAATTATTAAGAATAATGAAAAGAACAATGAGAAAGATAGTTGAATGCCATGCACATACCCGTGTTCATCTTATTCAATCATTATACGACAGTAAGTACAATATGTATATAATTGCCCGTATTCTGATATCAGGTTTAACTTAAACGCGAGTCTAAATCTATGGTTAAAGTATGGGTAGCCCAAAGTGCAAGAACTTCATTTAGACTGTTTAATTCTTATGTTAACTGCTCTCTGTTCACATGCTCTATAATAATGTAAAAAAAAATATTCAATCTTTTGTTCCAAGACAGTTTTTAATACTACAGAGTGAGTCAAAAAAAATGTCCCCCAACTTTGATGCCGTCCTGTTCAAAACATAAAANTAGATCTATGGACAGACAACTTAGAAAATAGTGTGCGCTGGAATACAATGAGATCTAAGGGGCCGTAGAAAGCCATTATGTTTAGAAAAGAACAATCTTTGCAAAATGCGATAATAGCGAGGTTACGCACCGTCAACACGAACGGCAAAATCGCTGATCAATACCATTTTCGACCCGTTTAGGTTGCAAGTTACAACAGCGGCGAAGAGCAGAATTCGACAACGGTTTTTGCTCATTCCCACGTCCGTCTTAGATGCAGGAACGTAGCCAATCAGCTGCGGCCAAGCGTATCACGTGCCTATTATGCAAATCTTTGTATTTCGGCGTGAAAGCTCGACTCCTGATGTCACACTCATACTGCCGTTGAGCGAGTAGCGTAACATAAGTTAAGAGCAACGGAGGGAATAAGGACGGGTTAGCATGAACGCAGGAATCTGACGAATTCTCTCGTCATTGAGCCGCACCGTTGTCGAGCGTAAACTCGGGAATGACCGCTTCGGCCTTCCAGGAATTCGTCGTGCACAGCGGTCGCATTGCAAAGCGAAAGCGTAGTACCGTTGCATGAATTAAATCATCACTGCAATTCAAATTTTAGTGTAACGTGTAGGGATTTCTCTGGTTTCATGCAACAATATCCTTTGGCTACTTTCACTTGGTGAAAACACTGATGATATACATTATATATATATATCAGACAAAACCAAGAATAATATTGTGCCCTTACGGTTGTTCATATTAGGGAGCATGGTGGATATATTTCTAGTACGGAAGTGATCTCGTGGTCTGCCAGAACAGGCCCTTGGGTTTCGTTGTGCGCATACACAGAGAGTGATACAGGGTATGCATTGTGTGTCCGCATGCTCTCCCCAAGGATAGAGCAATGATGTATGTGTGTGATGTAGCCACACAATGCATAACCTGCATCATGCTCTGCGCACGGACACACCGAAAGTCTAGGGTATGTGCTTTCAAACTAGTGATCTCGCGCAGTGTAAACAATGCGCGCAGCGGTGTGTACTAGAAAACTACTACCCATAATGCTCTCTGATATGAACAACTGCAAAGGCACGTACTAACAATATTCTACAACACCAGGCAAATGTCTTGAGGTGGTTTTTTTTTCTACAACTACAATCCACGATTAAGAATAATGAGATAAAAAAGAACAATGAGAAAGATAGTTGAATGCCATGCATATACCCGTGTTTATCTTATTTAATTATTACACGACAGGTAGTACAATTTGTATCATAATGGCCCATATTCTGATATCAGGTTTAACTTAAACGCGAGTCTAAATCTATGGTTAAGTATGGGTAGCCCAAAGTGCAAAAAAAAAAATCATTTAGACTGTTTAATTCTTATGTTAACTGCTCTCTGTTCACATGCTCTAATAATGTAAACAAATATTCAAGCTTTTGTTCCAAGACAGTTTTTAATACTATAAGTGCTGGTATATTAAACATCGACTGTTATATATTCAAGCCTCTTTTGGCTTCCCATACTTCAGGTACTTAAACTACATATCTAAACTATAGGTTAAGATAAGCCTGACATTAGAATACAGGCCCATGACTTTACGACCATTTGTTATCACATTTAAAGCCCAAGTACAGTTTTGGTAAAAGCCAATATTTTTATCGCCAAACATTGTCTTCAAATCTACTTAAAAAGAAACATGATATCATGAACATGTTGTACAAAAGATTGTACGAAAAATTAACAAGTTTTGGAAAAGTTATAACCTAAAGT
>BQKZ01002110.1:81377-96998 GCA_036244855.1 Temnopleurus reevesii
AATCCTATCTACCTCAGTGGGGCACTTCATCATAGGGAAAGAAAACACATTGGAAGGCAAAAACTATATAGGCTACTTCACGTCAGTCAAATCCTGTGTTCTTCTGGTCACATCTAATGCTGCTATATGAGGTAGCATTTTGGATCAGGCAGTCGAGATCTTTTTAAAGGAAAACAATGTCGTACAATGTCTTCAAAGGAAGTACGACATCTATTGACCGTAGAAAACTCAGAAATGTGTAAAGTTTACCACTTTATTAAATGGGGAGGGTGGACACCACATCTATGTCTCAGTATAAATATCCACTTTAAAAAAGCTCACGGGGCAACTATGATGTAAAGAAATATACGAGACACAGTAGAGAAGAGATAAGTGCAAGAAAATTATAGAGGGGGCGTAATCCGTTGGTTAGGCGCTCAATATACTTCTCCAGCATAATACCAAAATATATATTTACAGTTCTCTCTAAAATATTCCACCGTCATTTAGTGTATTTGCATGAACATTGTACCTTGAACTTATACGCACCATGACCATGATAGCAAGTGGCAGTTTAGTGTGGTTTAATACAATAAAGTAAGAATTCTATTGTACGTAACTTCACGTGATATGCAAGCAAATATTTTCACATGCGTTAGTACGTTACATGTGATAATCAGTATCACTGACGCCATTGACATCAAACCAAAAATACCAAAACATATGTGAAATATTTTGCGACATTAATAGTCTGACTCGTATGGATCTTAATCTTGAAGCCTGTCTGCTTGTGTATAGACTTTAATAGGTGGCAATCGAAGAAAGGTTTCAACTTGCAGATTTCGTCAAGTTTACTAGTTTTAACAACATACAAGGTGAGAATTTCAGATATCAATCATTTCAAAATTTCATTCCCAATTTTCATCCGTTTGATATAGTTTCGATTTCACTAATTAAAACATTTTCTTAGATATAGTAACTATACTTGTCTGCCAAAAGTATATGAATTTGCCTGTTTGATTATCAATATACTACTTCATATATCATAATATGAGTCATTAATATTTTATGCATTTCATATAAGAAGGTTTGGCAGCATAGAGGCTAGATTACTCTATATGTTCATGTACTTGTTATTATGCAGGACCCCTCGTGATACCAACATCTTGTTGTGAGGGCATCCTGCTAAAATATGGATCAATAAATAAATAAATAAATAAATTACAACTTTGCGTGTATTGGAAACGTCTGCCTAAATGAAATTCTTAAAATTAACCTTATGGGGTATGTTGGTCCTCCAAGATAATGGCAAAATTAAACTACTTTTTATACTATTATAATAAAGAAAAAAATATATGATATTTTATAAGGTTTGGCAGTATAGAGACTCAATTAATCATCTGCGTGTGTAATATCAAACCTTTGCCTATTTCGAAAGCTTCAAAATCATTTTGTGGGGTGTAATCTGAATATCTTTTGTAAATCAAATAAGTTCCCATCCAAGGGATTCCCAAAAATGCCCCCTCAAAATTCTTTTCGTATATGCAGAGTTCTGTATATGACCTAATATACAGTACTCTGCATATGAAGAGAATTTTTAGGGGCGTTCCTAAATTGTCTCTCTAAAAATATAAAGAAAAATTATTATAAAATATATGGGAAACATTTGAGAGCTCTCTCACTCACAAAGGTGATGGTAAGGGTAGCATAGATCACCACAAGTCAACATATATTGTCATAATAGTGGACCTTTAAAATACATGCATAAGCCCCAGTCACATCTGCACAAAGAAGCCCGGAAGCAACACGATTCAACACGAATTTTTACTCACTTCACAGTTATAGCTGCCTGCGAACAAAGAGTCGTTGTTGACATGTGTTGCTTCCGGGGTCCTTTGTGACCGGGGCTGTAAATGCCCGACATGTTCATATAAATCTATCAAATCTTCATCACACAATATGAATATAATGTTTGCAAGTATGTAGTACAATGGATTCTATTTGCGTCTTGGTCCAATTTAAAAGAATTGACACAACACATAGAGATACAATAATAGATATTATACAGCTCCAACAAACGCGGCACGGGGTGCATAAACAAATACATCTGACAATCGTTGGTCCATAACTTTAATCAATAACGATGTTATACTTTTTATATTTTCTTTCAGAGTTTGGCGCCATGTCCCTGACCGCTCAGAGTCTCGAATGTACAATTTGCCAAGAGCTATACGAAGAACCCAAACAGCTCTCCTGCACACATACCTTCTGTCTCAAGTGCCTTGCTGATCTTCTTGCATTCAAAAGTAAAGCAGAGCACCTGACATGCCCAGTTTGTCGCAAGGAAACCTTTGTGGACAAGCGCGATGTTTCAACACTCCAGACCAACTACCCGATCAAATCACTTGTCGAGGAGGTAAAGGCAACCGAGAAGATATGTACTGCCCGTGACCATGACAAGAGGGCGCTGTCCATTTCCTATTGCCAGACCTGTGGGGTGTACATGTGTGTTGGTTGTCTCGACGTTCACAGACAATGGAAGTCGAATGATAATCATGGTGTGATTAAGAACGAGGATATCAAGAGCGGGAAGGTGAAGGTGAAGCAGCTATGCGACAAGCACCCACACGAGACTCTGGAGTGGGCTTGTTCCACCTGCAAGGTTTCCATCTGCTTCCGGTGCAGAATGCTCTACCACAATGGACCTGGCCATGAGGTGGAAGAGGTGGCAGCATTCCAGAGGGAACTCCGCGAGGAAGCCGAAGTCCTGCAGAAGGAAGCAGAAGAGAAGGTACAGGTGATCAAGGACCATGTCAAGTTAGTAGTCGAAGGGAAAGCCAAAATCAAATCTCTTCTCGGTGAAAAGGTTGGGAACGTCATCATAGCATACAACGAATATGTGGAAAAGCTCACGGAAGATAAAAACCAACTTGTCACACATTTCCTGGAATGCAAAGAAGACCTCTTGAATAGTCTGGACAATCTTCAGGAAGCTGATTCGAGGCTGCTCAATGGCATCGAATCAACTGCAGAGCTAGTGGGCAAAGGATCTGAAGGGTTCCTTGAAGGGGAATCCTTGATCGTTCATCAAAGACTACGGGATGAACTGAAGGAACTGATGGCCAAAGCTTCGCGTGATGGAAATGAGCTAGCAGACATTACCAAGCGAGCTGATTGTTTAAGGTTCATCCGACATGGCAACAGAACTGAACTTAAACTGGGTGAGATCGATGAAACAGCGTCACAACATCCTTCTGAGTCATCAGAGGAATCATCAAAGGTACCTGGCGAGATAACGTGGAACCTGAAAAAGATGAACTCGTTTCCCATTTCTGGTGCTGGTCTAAGCGATATGGCAGCTACTCCTGATGGGAAAATGGCCGTCAGCTACACAAGAGGCGGTATGGACATCTTCTCCACAGACGGCCGTCATGATACTGTCCTCCGAAATACCAGCATCCTATCATTTGGTGTTCTATCAGACGGTAGATACGCCGTGCTTGAACCCAAGTTCTTTTCCATCTACTCCTCTCGCTTCGAAAGATTGATAACATCCAAGTTCAGCGTCCATAAGAGGTACTGCCTCTGCGTAGGAAGCTCTGATCAAATCGTCGTATGTCATGGCAACTCCTATGACAACAAGCTGTCCCAGTTTAGACCTGAGAGCGGGAAGTTCCTGAAGTACTTCGAGAAGGATGTCCCAACTCCAGATCGTGCGCTGTATATGACCTGTACCTCATCCCTCATCATGTGCTACGATACCTCCGTACAAGTTCTCAACGATGACTACAAACCCGTCTATATGATTGATGTAGATGGGTCTAAACCATGCCCTGCGGTCCTGAATGATGATAGCATCCTGATCGGCTGGGTGAAGGGAGGTTGCGCTACGGTAGAACTGTACACACATGACCTTCGCTTCGTCAAGACAGTTCTAGAGGGTTTCAAGGTCCGCGGAGATGAATTCATAATGCGAAGGTTCTCTACGGGAGAAATCGCTATTTGCGATTGCAGATATATTCATATTTTCCAGATGTCTTAACCTAAGAACTATTGGATTTACAGAATCTGTTCACGGACTATACTCGGTTCCAGAAGTCAATAGGTTACGTATCAGATTCTTGACACTCTAGACAAGGAATTTTGATGAACATATATTGCGTTCTTCAGCCAATGGCAACTCCAAGGACGAGGGCAACAGTATACTGTATAACAAAATAAATTATAACAATATGTAACTGTATAACAAAAATTACTATGAGAAAAAATAGACTTAGGCCTAGTCATATTTCATATATTTGGGCCATTTGCACGAAATTGCTACACTCTTCTTGCTAATACGTCTCGACCTCAGTCTTGTGCCACACTCTTGATATAGATACAAACGTTGATACTGTATGTCAACGTTAACCCATTGACGGTGCACGGTGTAGTTCCTGCACTGTAGTCAATGGGTTAAGAAAATAAGCAATGAGAGGGTAGCTAAGCCCATTTCGCATGTTTCGTGCAATAGGCCACTTACGTAATGTAGTCAAAGTTCATGCACTCTTCTTCGTCAAACGCACAATGATAAACTATTTGTTTAACTGGTGTAAAATAATCATATTTCAATGGAAGGAATGTATATAACATGCAGAAGTTGTTGCTAGGTTGGTCAAGCTACAATGTTTGTCCAACATAGCAACGCTAATGTATGCAAATAGCATTCTGACTGTTATACATGTACTCTTATTATCTTTTCACAGGTTTATACATAATTCATCTTGGGGCAAAAGTGAATAAATTTGAATACATTACGAAAATGGTCTATTGGCCCCTGGACTCTAATCATGTTTACTTTTGGATGGACAAAGTACATAACCACGATATAATCCGAACGCAACAAGATGTTACTACTCAAAGTACGCAAATCGTACCTTGAGGTCTTATTATGTACATACTCTTCAATAAAGCAATCTTTTAAACGTTTTTTCTTTTTCTTTTTTTTTTTTTTTTTTTGCTAGAGAATTATATAGAAATCGTTGCATGCTATTCTGATTACAAATATGTCTACGTGGTTGAAGTGGATGGGTTCTTGGTGATATGCATTTTAAAAGAAGAGTCTGGCCACTCTCGTGTAAGCACCCGTAAACTAATGACTAGAAAATTGACAAACCATTCATGATTACGAAAGTCTCTGATGAGCAATTTTCGAGCAGTTGTTATTGACAAATTTTTACGGAATGAATTCTATAACCTTCCTTGGTCGTTGTAACAATTGCTTAAACTTTCTAGGTGCATGATAAAACGTTACTTAAAAATAAAAAGATTATGAATATCAACTTGCTTAGTGTTATCAGTCTTTGAATGAGGATAAAAAATGACATGGTTGACTTGTTGGCTGGTAGGTTGGTTTTGTTTTCCATAAAATCAATGTCATAGCCTAAGAAACAAAGTGTAGACTCAAAACAGCTGAAAAGCGCTTCTCAGTAACTGCTCCAAAACTGTGGAACAGTATCCCTCTTGCAATACGGGCAATTTCAAATTCCGGTACGTTTAAAAAAACATCTTAAGACTTACCTTTTTCCACAGTAATCAAATTGTTTTTCTGTTGTTCTGTTAAATTGTTAAGCGCTATGGTACTCTCTTTTTTTAGCGCTGTAGAAATAATCTATATTATTATTATTACAGGAGCGGCTATGTTACACCATCTGACCATCAAATATAAAAAAAACGCCCATATAAGGCTACAGTCTGCTATTCCAACCAAACAAAATAGAATGCACTGTATCAATATATATCATATTTGTTGTTGTTTATCTTTTGATTATTTCATTATCCTTTTGTGGTGAAGTTTTCTTTTTTGGTGAGTGATCTTTTCAAAATTTATATACAGTGGAAACTCAGTATAACGAGGTACTTGCTACCTTAAAAAATACCTTGTTATTGCAGTAATCTCGTAATAACAGAACTGGGATCAACATATTACCTCATTATATCAGGATTACTGTTATATCAGTTCTCTTTATACCGAGTTTCCACTGTACTTCTAGTCTAACTTCACACGTTGAGAATGCAAAAAAATTAACAGATTACGACTCATGTACTACTTAAAGTAATAATTTCTAAAGCGCCCATTGGACTTTGCTTTTAATAGGAATTTTGTTATACGTTAAACTACTCTTATATAAAGGAATATAAAGTTTTAATGCATTTCTTTCTTAGCTTCTTGTACTGATTGTCTTTTTCTATCGCTGTAATTTTTTTAGACAATGGTAACATAAACGTTCAATACAATACTTACTTTAGCTCGTAACGATTAACACAAAATTATGTCACAAATAATAAGTGTACTTCATATAACAGTGAAACATAACCATATTCCATAGAGCCAATCAGTTGGTTGTATTCTCGTTTTTCCGAGATTTTGTTTTTCCTAGACAATTGCGAAGAATAGAGAAAGGGCTCTTTCACGACAACAAGTTCGCCTGTGTAAAATGCATGGCGAAATACCTTAAATCGAAACAATTATTTTGCAAAACCCACAATGTGGAGATTTTGTTTACTTTGATATAAGTTGGAAAATTAATTTTCAGTCAATATAACGAAGCGTATAAAAATTCGTTACATTGGGGCTTTCGCAAACAAAAATCACTTTCATGATAGCGGCCTCTTTCCGCTTTTCACGGTCGCCTCGGAAAAAAATCTTGGTAAAAACGAGATTACTCCTGACTGGCGATACTGATACAAAGAAAAAGAAAATTCGATACAGGTACCTTTTTAACATGAACATTGAATAACAAAACCGTCTAATAAGATGGAAGTTAAACGCAATGGCCTGTATTCCGATAGCGAAGTTTAAGTTAACCCTGGTCTAAATTTGTGGTTTAAGTATGGGTAGCCAAAAGTGCCAAAATTGTAATTACAATGAATAATTCGTATGTTAACTGCTCTCCTTTCCCATACTCTAATAATGTAGAAAACTATTGAAGTTTTTATTCCGAGACAGTTTTAAATAATATGAGTGCCAAATGTGCTGGTAAATTAAACATAGACTATTATAGATTCAAGCCTCTTTTGGCTCTCCATACTTAAACCACAGCTTTAGACCAGGGTTAACTTAAACCTCGCTATCGGAATACAGGCCATAGTCTTGAAAATCAGGGGTGGATCAAACCATTGCATAAAGTGGATGGCAATAAGGGGCCAAACCCCCTTATGCAAAGGCCGTGTCCACCAATATCAGCTTAAAGGGGAATTAACTCCAGGAATTTTCGTGCTCTCATTGAATGAAGAATTAAAAGATCAGACGAACAAATTGTGAAAATTTGAGCACAATCCGACTACCCGATCAAAAGTTATGAGTTTTCAAAGTTACAGAGATATGACGATTACTGCCGGTGATGGGGATCCGTGCGATTGGCAACACCCGTCCGATGGAATCTGTGACGTCATGTCGGACAACTCCTCATTCACTCTGTATACACAATTTCAAATATTCATTTTTTTTTCGGAGAAGTCAGGAAAATGTTGGTTTTCCGCTTGAGTATAGCATTCCTTTATCGATTTTACATGTATTTTGACAATATTCACGTTGAACCCTTATAAGGCCCGGGTACACCAAACACGGCACGGCATCACGGCACAGTATTTACGCGCTCTCTCCCCTGCGATTGGTCAAGTGTTGAAGATTCTTTGCGCGGAGGAGCGCGCTGGCCAATAACAACCAAGATACTGCGTAAAAACCGTGCCGTTACGCCGTGCCTTGTGTGGTGTGCTGGGGCCTTAATTACTCGAAAGTGTAACATTGGTAGATTTTTGTGTATTCTATGTACTAATTCAATGATGAGTTGTCCGATAAAACGTCACAGATTCCGTCGATGTTGCCGATCGCACGGATCCCCATCCACCGTAGTGATCATCATTTCTCTGTGGATTTGAAAATTCATACATTTTTTTTTACTTGCAGGGCTTAAAAGTACATGCACATGTAATAGGCTGGTTTAAAGATATCCTAATTATTTTCTTTCCAACGAACACAGTTACGTTAGTAATGTGGTCTTCCTAAACCCGTTTGTAAAGTAACAACACATTGACTCCAGCAGTTTAAATAAATAACTTGTTGCTATGTTGGGTAAACTATTGGGTTCAACCCATGTCATAATAATGAGTAACCTTTGAATAAAAGAATGCATAACATTTTCATCTATTAGTAAATTCGCCTATAACTTAGATCAAATATTTTTTCATAATTTTCTCTCTTTCCGCATTTCCGCTTCTCCTGAATAAATAGGGTACAAAATGCAACTTAATAGCGTCAATACCTTACACTTATACTGTATTGAGACAAGGGATAACCAGTCACAAAACATTTTCATTTACATTTTTTTTTATTCTAAGCATCTACAGAACAAAACAAAAATCAATATAGAATTATAGTGCATGAAACATTGTAAATCAGATACTTGTACTCTATCCTTCTATCAAAGGTGCGTCAAAACTTTGTGATCATACAGCATTTCGGTTTCTAACTATCGCAGGTTCTGGCTAGTTTGCAAGCACATACCCTAGACTTTCGGTGTGTGCGTCCGCAGAGCATGGCACAAGGTATATGCATTGTGTGACTACATCACACAAATACAGCATTGCTCCTTGGGGAGAGCATGCAGACACAGAATGCATACCCTGTATCACTCTCTGTGTATGCGCACAACGAAACCCAAGGGTCTGTTCTGGCAGACTAGGTTCTGGCTGCCAGCCATGGAAGACAAAGAAGTGGACAAAATAAACAACTCCCATTTACCCCTCTGATGATTGTTGGTAATTTTCATGGAAGAAAACACAAAACCTAATATGCATCTACAAACATTCTCTATAAACAATAAAAACAATTACATGTATATAGCAATTAAGGCGATTATTACGTCATTGTTCAACAGCAGGCTTCCAAGCCCATTATAAAAAAAAAAAAGGAATGATTTTGTCGAAAAAGTCGAAAGAAACCATGTTTCCATAGGAATCTGTTAGTAGAACTAGACAATAGGAACAATTTTTAGATGGCGTTAAAAGTCTCTCAAAATAGTCTTAATTTTGTATTCTTTCCCAAACATTCATAATGGTTGAGAGGCCTGTAACAGAAAAGTTAATATCATTAAAACATGATGGATGGGAAAAATTTAAAGTTGGTGTAAAGGACAATTCGTATGGTACTCTGTTTTCTACATAATGCCAAGTATTAATTTAACACCACGTTATGAATGGAAAAGCAAAGAAAATGGTCTGGAATATGCCTAGATTTGTATGATGAGCGGTCATTAGCAAGCCTGCTCAACAGACCACTTTCGTAATGAGTTCAAATGATATATGCACTCATCTTTGTCAAAAGCACAATGATATACTATTTCATCACTTAATGCGAAATAGTTGTATATCAATAGAAGGAATTTGGGTTAAGATCCTTATAACATGATGGATGGGAAAAGGTTATATTTGGTGTAAATGACAATGCGTATGGCACTCTGTTTTCTACATAATGCAAAGTATTCATTTAACACCACGTTATGAATGGAAAAGGCAAAGAAAACGGTCTGGAATATGCCTAGATTTGTATGATGAGCGGTCATTGGCAAGCCTGCTCAACAGACCACTTTCGTAATGAGTTCAAATGATATATGCCCTCGTCTTTGTCAAAAGCACAATGATATACTATTTCATCACTTAAAGTGGACTGAAACCCTGGAATTAATTTGCTATCAGTCGATGAAGAAAAATATGATGATCAAACTGTGAAAATTTGAGCAAGATTGGACAGTCCGTTCAAAAGTTACGAATTTTCAAAGTTTCAATTATCCCATGTCATGGGGATCCTTGAATTAGCAACGCTTAACAAATCTATGACGATATGCGGACAACTCTCCATTTATTTTGTACATGATTTTTTATAATTATGGAATTTGATTGAATATACCATAACTATTCAACATTATTCTTCCAACAATACTTGAAGAATTATCCAACACCTATCATACTGACGAGAAAAGGGAAAATTTTGTCCACTTTTCTGAAAAAAGAAGTCCTTAAATTTTGTGTACAGAATGAATGGAGAGCTGTCCACAAATACGTCACAGATTTGAACGTAGACGACTAATAATTGGTCGGCGTTGCCGACTCGAGGATTCCCATGACGGGACATTCACTATAACTTTGTAAATTCATAACTTTTGAATGGATCGTCGGATTATGCTCAAATTTTCACAGTTGGTTCATTTTATTTTTTCCATCTACGGAGAGAATATAAAATGCAGGGTTTCGTTCTTTTTTAATGCGAAATAGTTGTATATCAATAGAAGGAATTTGGGGTAATGCATGCTGTGGTTGTTGCTAGGTTGGTCAAGCTCTGATGTTTGTCAAACCTAGCAACATTGAAGTGTGTAAGTAGTCTTATTTCTGACTATCGATCTCTCATTCCCTACAACTGAATTAATACAAAGTTCATCTTTGGGCAAACATGAATAAATCTGAATAAATTTGAATACATTACGAACACATTACGAAAGGGGCCTATTGGAGCTGCAAAGTGACATGGATCGCTTCAAGTCACGGCTCGACCTTCTGGAAGACGTGCACAGCTCTGCTGTCACAAATCGCAATCTCTCCACTCGAAAAGACGGCCATGAGGAAAGTAGATCCATGCAACTTGAAACCCTCCAGGACGGTTCTGACAAAGCGAAGCTCAGAGGTATACAATTCTACAGAAGCAGTGTTGTCCTGGAGAGATCTGCCAAGCAGTATTGTATCATCTTCCAAAACCACAGGGAAATATCCCGACCCATTGACCACATGGGTCAGCTTAAAATCGCCATTGAGGATTTCAATGGAAGAATGGTAAGCTAATAACATACCTGCGCTCTTGTTCATACGACAAGCACGTTCTGGGGTGTAGCGAATCTCTTTCTCTTTACCCTTCAAAAGACCACAAATCAGTGGTGTATACTTGGTCACAACAGCTCTATGATTACCAACGTACTGGGCAACGAATATTTCATTCTTCAATGCACACAAGCTCGCCTTCTGTTTGGCATCAATCTTGAGGCTTGAATAATTCTTGAACTTACGAAAGACGGTGAGCTCATATAAATCATCAATTACTATAAATTTGGAATCTGCTAGGACACAGAGATTTGTGATCTTTGTATCCTCCAGAGCTGTATCAACTAGACCCTCCCTATTGAAAAGATCAATTCCTCCCCTTGCATAACCTACAGCCATTAATCCGCCTGGAGTTGGGGCCATATCAACTACCCCAGCCCCTGATATGGAATACGAACCAATCACCTTGAGGTTCCAGGGTTTATCATCATCCTCATCAGTAGAGGTGGAATCACTGTCAGTTTGGGAGATAGTGGAGCTCGCCCAACTGCAGCTCCTGTTGATCCGTGTGCTTTTCGAACTCGATGTCCTCGACCTCTTCTGCGATGGCCTGTATGTTTTTCTCATCCAAGTCAGCGTTGTCCAGCAGCGCCCGCAACTCACCACACACATTCTGATGTATTGTAAGTGATTCTCCTTCAAGGAATCCTTTGACACCCTTGGCTATCACATCACAGGAAGACTTGATGTCAATTAGGAGTTTTGTGTGGGTCTCGTGCAGCTCTTGGAAGTTCCCTGTAACTCCGTCTTTAGCATCTAGCAAAATTTTGACAAGCTCGTCTTTCCTTGTGGTGAGCTTCTCAACATATTCATCATACGCCTTGATGACTTCGACTACAGTCTTGTCGATTGTCGACGAAGCTTTCACCTTCTGCTCATCCGCAACTCTGGTTTGGGTCTTGATCGTCTCAACCGTTTCTTCCGCTTCCTTCAGTAGGGTCTGTGCTTCTTCTTGCAGCGTCTCCTGGAAATCTGCAACCGCTTCCACCTCATGATCAGAACCGTTATGGTAGAGCATCCGGCACCTGAAACAGATGGTGACCTTGCAGGATGAACAAGCCCATTCCAGTTCCTCTTGAGGATGTTTCCTGCAGAGCTGCTTCACCTTCACTTTCCCACTCTTGATAGCTTCAGCATCCACCACATCGTGCCCTTTGTACTTCTTCCATTTTCCATGGGCCTCCAGACACCCACTACACATGTACTCTCCACACGTCTGGCAATAAGCAACTACAATCGACTTCATATCATAGTCGCAGACGGTGCATGATTTTTCGGCTGCCTTTAGATCCCCAACAAGCGCTTTGATTGGAAAGTTTGTCGGTAGTTTCGAGGCGTCACCATCTTCCACTTGCGTTGTCTGTTGACATGTTGGACAGGTTAATTCTTCTTCCATTTCAAGAAGATCAGCAAGGCACTTCTCGCAGAAGGCATGCTCACAAGATAGCTGCTTCGGTTCAGTGTACAGCTCATCACACATTCCACATTCCAGGCTTTGGGCAGGTATAGAAGCCATTCCGGGTACCTTGATGAAACTTTCCTGAAAAATAATAAGAAATAATAATACATAATCCATTGACTACTGGAACAGAGTACTCCCGCATAAAGTCTATGAGAATAACAGAATTCAGTAGTCAATGGGTTAACATTTATATAGCGCTTAATTCCAGACAGGTTCAAGGCGCTTTACATAATGATGCATTCAATACTTCAAAATCAAGATAAGACATGAACAGAAAGTTCAAAGTAATGATGATATTAGCATGAGAAGTATCACAACATATCAAAACATTTAACAGAACGAAATACAAAAATTAAATGAAGATGCTTCCAAAAAATAATATATTGGCTGTTGAAGAAAAACAGTTTTAATCTTGATTTAAATGTGTCAAGGATAGGAGAATCACAAATATAAAAAAAATAATAATAATCAAAGACTTGCAAGACTAATTGATAGCTGTTTGGATGGGGATAGTAGAGTCTAGGGATTTATTTGTAAAAGATCGATGCTATTTGCATCTTTGTTAGTACAGGCAGAATACAAAATTTCCTGATTCTGAGTAAATGACAACTGAAACAGATTTATCAGACTCAGTTTTAATCAGACTCATGGTGTCGTAATTTATATTTCATGTATTTTTTGTGCATATATATTCTAACATAAAGAAACACAGCATAGTATGCATCCTCTCACATTTAAGGAATTTTTTCAACATTTCCCGATAATATTATTTATAATACGAGATATAAGATGAATATCGGTAGTAGATATTTTTCAGTAAACACACACGCACATAATGAAAAGAAAGATTCTCTGACCAAGTCTGCAAGTATAATCATGCTACATTTATAACATTCTTCTCCTCCCTCTCTTATGATAATTATTCTATTATCT
Organism: Temnopleurus reevesii; assembly: GCA_036244855.1. Lineage (NCBI taxonomy): Eukaryota > Metazoa > Echinodermata > Echinoidea > Temnopleuroida > Temnopleuridae > Temnopleurus > Temnopleurus reevesii. The sequence goes on from BQKZ01002110.1 coordinate 94,660, forward strand.
TGCTTTTCCTTCTTTCTTCCGACATTCTGAGTCTGACTTCAAATTCAATATTGCATTTTTTGTTGTTCGAGTTTTTTCTTCTTTTTCTTCTTCTTCTTCTTGTTTTACTTCCATTATTTCTTCTACTCTCGTGTTTTCTCTTTGAATTCTACATATTCTTCTTCTCCTCTTCCCCATTTTGTTCAGCGTATTGCAGTACAGTGTACTCACTTTCGAACTTGTAGCTACAGTTGGCTATGCATGGCTATGCTTGCCGCCCGCAAAAGCTACATGTAAAGGTCAAATGTTGAAATGCAGTGCATGCAGTGATTTGTTCTGTGCACGTGCGGTTTCGGTATACAACGCTGTGTAAGCTGGCACCTGAACATCTTATTCTAAATTACCTTCTGAAGAAATTACTGCGACTTTCTCCTGATGCAGAATCCGTCAAGATGAAGAACTCTTGCTCAGTCTGTTTTCCCCTTGTCAACTAACACAAATCGAGCCACGTGTTAATTAAGATTCTTTCAATAAGATTCTTTCATTAAGATTCTTTCAATGGAAATGATGTACTGCATCAACAACTCGCTTTCGTGCATTCCACCATCACTACTGACTCATTTGAATGTGCGTCACATCGTGGCCATAAACAGAAGTGCCTATTAAATTCCACACACCAGGACTCAAACTTTACAACGGAGCTTCTTTCCAGACTCAATTAGACTCTGGAACTCTCTCCGTCTGCCGTCTCATGTACCTCCCTGATCAGCTTTAAGCGAGAGGTACTCAAAATCCAGCTCCGTTAAGTCACGGGGAATTTACCAAAGTACGAAAATACACCCAATGGTGGTGGTCTGTACGTATAGCGATGATGATGATGATGATGAATGATGATGGTTTCCTGCTTTGTATGATCCGTTGAGCGCATGCGTTAATTTTCTGAAGGTAAATTTCACGACACAAATGAAAAATGAAATCATCATACCACATCTTTCGCTGTAGCCTAGGTGCCTATTGGGATGGATAACACTGGTCGACAAAATTATACTTTTCAAAAGTTATCTGCATTTTTAAGCTGATTAAGAGTGAATATGATGCGCTGAATCCAAATATCACATTGGTTTCGCCCAATCACGTAAAGTGACTATAGCAATCCCTACATGTTACGTTTTGTTCTCAGATAGGTCTATATGTCTGGAGCATTTTTGGAAGGTAATTGCGGGATAAAAACGTTAAAAAACATATGGGGGTAGCTCGAAAACATGACCTAATTGAGCAAAACTAATGTGATTTCTAAATTCAGCACATCAGATTATAAAATTCACACTAAATTTGGTGTTGACCAGTGTAATTTACCAAAGATTGAGCACAATGTGGATAAATTTCTTGCCTGAACAAAATCAATGCGATGGGATTCGAACCCACGATCCTGTGGTTAATACGCAATTAAGAGTCAGAACAACTATACCACGGTGTTTCCATCATTATTATCTTTAATTATTGTTCGGTTATCAGTGCATATTAAAAAAAAAGAAATTGGATCATTTTGCTTATATGTCCTTTTTCGTTATTTTCATCGTAGATCGTAGAATTAAGTAAAAAAAACGTATCTTCCCATGTAACAGCCTATTTTTTCAATGTTGTTTTTCACTTCTCCGCTTTTCCTTCTCTCCTCTCCTACTTCTTTCCCTTCTTCTTCTTTTTCTTCTTCTTTCTCCTCTTCTTATTATTCTTCACCTTCGTCTTCTTTTCTTCCTGTATTCGAATGTCAGCTTCTTCTGTCTTCATGATTTATGAAAAAAAAATACTATTTTTTTCATATAAGGAGTTTAGTAATCCAAGCAAAAGCTACATTCTTCTTGTTGAAGATTTGTATCAAGTTCCGTAAATGATCAGTTTCATTTATTTTACCTAATGTAAAGCGCCTTGAGCACTCAGCAGTGAGAGTGGATACGTGCTCTATATAAATTGTATATATTATTATTATTATTATTTATTGTCTTTACAGCTCTGATTTGTTTTTTTTTCATACAGATATCGTTTATTTCACATGGAAATTAATGTTGTAATCCGAGCTCAATTGTCTCTATGAAAAATAATGGTCCATAATTCGACGAAACTTACAGCATTAGCGCCATCTACAGTTCAAGTAGGATAAAGAGGCGGATCTCAGAAATCAAAACAAAACTTTCTGCTGACGTGACGGCGAAACTCTCTCCTAACGTGAGTATCTTTTCTTTCTTTGGGTACTCAATACTTTAGATTATTCTGCAATTGTATAATCCCAGCAATTAAGTTACTGAGTAATTATTATTTTACGGTGTAGTAACAACGGGGAATGTGTATTATAATTTTGAGAT
>BQKZ01002111.1:4857-23716 GCA_036244855.1 Temnopleurus reevesii
GGGGGGGGGGGGGGGGTCGGCTTTTCAGGAAGGGGCGCTATAATTTTTCCCCCCCCCCCCCCCCCCCTCCCCCTCTGTCATTATATAGACAACTATCTTTCGCAACACGACACAGGTGACAACAGGGTCGACATTACTAACGCAGGTCCCTAATAGTATAAAGTACTGTGATGCGTTTTAGGGCAAGCGATATCTAAAGGGAATCTTACCAAGCCCTGACCCCTCCCCTTACAAACCCCTCCCCCTCCCCCTCCCCTCAACCGAGCAAATATGAATCCATCTCTCCAACATAATCGCGTCGCCAGACGACTGACTTGGAAATGAAGACCTATGTTGATATATTGCAGAGCCAAATATAGAAGCGAACAATCAAAGTCGCCGATTCACGGAAAAGGGCATTTCATTTTCTTCCTCCGATTTCCTCCTGTTTTCCTCTCTCCTCCCGCATTTTGTGGGTTTCGTCCACGGACGTCATGAGATTCATTTTAACAATAAGCTAAACGGACAAAGAAATTGGACAAAGTAAACAATTCTCATGTAAGTCTTCATAATACCTTCAGAAAATAAAAGAACTGCCATTTGCTCTTATCTTACAAAGAAATGTAAAAGAAATGTGGCACCTATTTACTTAATAAACGGGCAATTTATTTTCTTCGGTGCGTGAAAGCTATTGTGAACTGACACTTGAATACGAGTTCTTTTATTTGGCGAATTCCTGCTCCCATTTGGTTCACAGTGCTTCTTTAATGATAACGGGGCCAAATTAGTATGAATGTCACTGTATATCATTTATACACGCGAGCACAGTCAAAATTCCATGAGATAACGTGGGATAAGAAGATTTTCATTTGCAGATGCGTACAATACGTCATCATCTGCATTGTTGTCAAATGTAATGTCCTATTAATACACATTGCTTCACTCTTATGAACAATCTTGTTAACATAACTAAATTAGGCCTATATAGATGAATACGTTGTCCGTTGAAAAAATGCTACACTTCAACCAGTCATATATCATTATTTCTACGTTTCTGATATTGAAACAAAAAACGTCATAGAGAAATTTAATTGACTAGAATGTACTGTATGTTGCACCCAGCTGACCCAGAGTCATTTTTCCCTCCGATTTCCTTCACTTTCCCTCTCCTCCCGCATTTTGTTGATTTCGTCGACGTACGTCAAGCAGTTCATCTTCTCTACGTTGCATCGATATATGCATTAATGATAAAGGGGGGCAAATTAGTACAAATGTCTGCATCGTATATCATTTAGATACGCGAACACAGCTGAAATTCATGGAATAAAAGGGGTAGGGTGATGTTCAACGACAGATGCGTTCAATATTTCAGACTCTGCAGACTGTCAAATGTAATATCATAAATTTATATATACAGTCAAACGTGTCTACAGAGGCCACGCCAAGGGAAACAGAAAAAGTGGGTACTATAGTAATTAGATAGGTGGTCACTATAGACTGTGACCACTATTTGACAGCTTTGACTGTACATATATTTGAGTATCATGGGTTTCAACAAAGTATGGAAAACCGTTTTCTACCTTCAGAATGTGTTGAAAGATCACCCCCCCCCCTCCCTGATGACAAAGAAACTCAATTACACTGATCTAAATAAAGATAATAGAATCGGAAAACGTCTAAAATTAGGATTTATGAGGATGTTTCATGTTATTAAAGAGTTTTGTTCAGATATACGTCAATAGTGGGTTATGAAAAATGGTTGATGAAAGCTTTTGCATGGTAAGGAACGAGTACACAACTGATGTGCGCATTCTTTCTTGCGCTCGTTTCCTATACATCTTAAGTTTTTGTTTTGCTTGAGTGCTTCAGTGGTCGAACGGTTACGAAACTGGTCTAGGCCTATAGTATAACCCATGCCAGGCTGCGGGTTCGATTCTTCCTCGGGCGCTGTAATTTTTTTTTCACAGCATCATAGCACTTTTTCACACGGTAGAAGGATGTGCAACCCAATTATAGATCGTTGCGAGACAAAATGAATAAAATTACTTCTCTGTATCATTTTTCTCTGTTGGCAATCCAATGCCTGTCGAAAGGAGAGAGCTGAAAGCTGAAACACTCTTACTTTATAGGCCAACATATGGAAAAGCATGAATGCCCGTAATTGCGTACTCAAAAGGTCAGTTGAAGAATATTTCCTGCCATAAAATATCAAACCATTATGACTATTCAACCTTCGAAGTGAATATGAATTCCGCATTCATTCTCAGAACCAACGCTGAAACCTTTGGGGAAATGGAGCGCAAATCGAAATGGAAATTGTAATTTTTCCATGGCGTGACTCTGCCATATTGACATGCACAACTGGGAATCTATACGAGGATGGGAGTTTTGTCAGTGGGGATCAAATACTATAATAACTGTCAGATATGAACAATTATATGCACTTGGATCAACATGAGTTGGTCACGTGACCGGCTACGGTGTATATTTCGAGCTATACCACCCGTGCTGCGCATGAAAGTGCAAGCGTTCGTTCGAAGCCATACAAAAATAGCACCGCTTTAGTCCAGCTGGTGCATAGCAAACATTGCTCTGATATTCACGTATGATATACTTTGTAAATATATGGATTCATCATCTTGGAGTCAGCATGGTGCATCGACGATGTGGTAAAGTGAGGGAGGGGGGGGGAGTAGAAAATATGACAGAGTATCTCCATCTTTGGATTTTTTTTCATTTCATCAATCTTCATGTAATGAGATGCCAAAAAGCTTCATTTGATTTTATCATAAGTTTCACTGTAGGTTTTTTGTTAATGTTCTCAAGCGATTTTATGAGTTGATCGTTCAATTTCCCTCAAAATTATTTACGCACCATGCATGGTGTGCGAAATTGAATGCTCGAAATGAATGTTGTTAAAACGGTTTTATATTAAGTGAGAAAACCTAAGAATTTGCAAACGTGTCTTTCAGGAGATGAATAAATCTTGAGCAATGGTCTTGTAGAGAAGTATATAGGCTACACAAACATGACATATTAGCCTTGCAATTATGACGGTATTATATAACTAGCTTGAAAATGTTTACAAAATCTAACATAGGTGCAACCCACGATTATTGATTTCAAACAAATAGATTTGATAATTGAGTTCCTCGGAACGTTAAAGATTAGGTCTCAATTACAAGCAAGAAATTCTCCTCTATATACCGTCGATGTTTCGCCTAATCATATTAGGAAGATCAATTTAACCGTTGCCATGGCAACTTACAAAGGAGAATTGAAAAAATGCCTCGGCGATGCTCGTCTGTACAGACTAGATCAAGTTACAGAAAGACTCGTATGAAAACCAACTGGGAAAAATTTATAATTAATTTGCATTCAGGCGTTCAATTGTAATGATATTGATAACAAATAAGAAGCGTCGGTATGACTTCGCATTGATAAACAAATTTGCGAAACTAGGTTTTGTCCAGTTGCCTCTAAAGTAACCTGGTTTCAGTGATAGAAGTTTGATACTAAACTGGCGTATTTTATTCGAATTTGTTGGTCAAGCCAGTAATAATTTGCACCCTCTGTCTTTAAAGGGATGCAACAGATGAACAGTACTTTGGAGTGGCAAACTGAATCGTGCTGAATAGAAAAACACTGTAGATTATAAGCAACTTCATCACTCGATAAGTCTACATGGACCAATTAAATTCTAGAATTCATGGGCTTCAAATTGAGACCTGTTACATTTTAATCACGCATGCCTCACAAAGGTGTCCTTCCAATTGCGACCATGCATCCTTTTTAATTAGGAATCATGCATGTCGAAAGGAGCTGCAATGCGAGAATAAGACCCCTGTAACACCGAAAAATAGCGACCCTGGGTAGGTTTGGGGTCGCTTTGGGGGTAGGTTTGGGACTGTTAATTTGTTGGTGTAAACACGAACAACCAACCTCAAACCGGCCCATGGTCGCTATTTTTTCGTTGTAACAGGGGTCTAAGCGAATACGAATACATTTGTTTTTGTGTCATTTAAAGATAGATATTTATTTAAAGGTCTATATGTTTGTTCATAAATAGCATTAGATATTCGCCAGAGCATCCTTTAAAAACCCCAGCCATCTTGGAGATGTGTAAGCTGATATTCATCAGAAAGATGTTCTTGGGCGAATTTTTTCATTAATGCAAACAATCGGCAACTATTTTATTGTCTCTGAAATTGTGATTACAAGTATAGAACTTGACTATATTTCACTAGTTCATGATTTGATGAGATATGAGAATGGGTACCGGTAGGAAGAAATTCCTTGAATGCAGTGAGCGCCAAATGGTAGCCATGCTATAGCCGGGTAATAATGCACAGAGTGCTTAACACTTCGTATTAAGCGCTATATAAATGTTGTGTATTATCATTATCATAAAAATCTAATAACCTGATGTTTAATAGCATCATGTCAAGCAAGAAATTACTAATGTTATACGATCACCAAGAAAAGCCGACCTCAAAGCTGCATTCATGGTTCATGATGAAATTAAAAGCCATCAAATGAATCTTATAGACCTAATACGCTTTCAATAGGCTACCCGTTGAATCGTTGCTATATCGGGATAATTTGTCCCCATACGACACTGCCCTTTACTTCGTAAAAAAATGTGAAATAAAAGTACTTTATATCCACATGGCCACGGGTTTGTGGCTCTGTTTGCATTTGTGGGTTACATTGTGTACATGTCGGACTGCCGAGTCGTATCGCGTGTAGAAACGTATGCGTCATCACATGGCGTTCTGACGTCACGACTATCTTCGAGCTGTAGCTAAATTTATATCAAGGGGCAACTCAAAGTCGTCTTGCAGCATCGTGTTCAGAAATGGAAATACCATCTATGAAATTATATCGAATTATACTACTATGCTTTCCTATCTGATATTCCATACACGTGTTCCTTTTTTTTTGGTGGTTTAATACATTTGTATGTTTTCCGTTTATATAAAGAACCTCAGTAACGTACATGAACGTTAAAAGGGACGTTATCTTATTTTTAAGGATAATTGAAACTGGCGTTGCGTTTTCGGTTTTCAATACGATGCCAATTCTCTTCAAATTATTTGTCTGCACATGTTTGATTGAATTTATTACCTCCCACAAATGGCATTTGAGTTGAAAGCTGATATATCTTTATGTTTTCATTTACGTACTAAAGAAATAATAATGATAATAATAGGTCCATTTATATAGCGCAATCACTATATGCATATACTCTAGTGCGCTTGATACTAGGTACCAAATTATTTCCCTGGCTATAACTGCCGAGCAAGCCACTTAGGCGCTCAAGCATTCCAAGGAATAAATTCCTGCCTGGTACCCATTTTTCACCTGGGTCGAGTGCAACAGAGTGCGGGTAAATTTCTTGCTGAAGGAAATTAGCGCCCTGGGTGAGATTCGAACCACCGACCCTCTAGTTAAGAGGCGAGAGTCCGAACCACTACACGGTAAATGAGAAAACAAGCAGAGTACACAATATAGAAAAAGTTTGTCAGGTGTCAAATCAGAAAACAATAGCCAGTGGGCAATGAAAATGGGCCATCAGCCAAGATTCGCCGCAATTGAAATGGCGTAGAGCAACCTTCGAGCCAATCTACATTGGATGTGAAATTAAAGCTTTACCCCAAACGTTATAAGATAAAAGAAAATAGACAAAGCTAATACAGAACAAATACAAAAGTCTCTCAAAGCGGAAAACAATAGCTAGGGGCAATTTAGATAAGATTAGAACAAGAAATATAGTTTAATTCTAATCGGAATATTAAAAAAAAAAGAAAGCGAGAAACGAAGACAAACGCTTCACAACAAAAAATGGGCCACCGGCCAATGTTCGTCGCAACTGAAATGGCGTAGAGCATGCAGCCTTTGAGCTAATCTACATTAAATGTTGAACTATCGCTTAATCTCAAACGTTTTATGAGAAAACAAAAGAACAATTAAAAGAAGTACAGAACAAATACAAAAAAATCTATCAAAAATGTCAACGCGGAAAACAATAGCTTGGGGCAATTTGAATAAGATTATAACAAAAAATATAGTTCAATCCCAATAGAAATATGAGAAAACAAACAAATAAACGAGAAACGAAGACAAACGTTCCACATAAAAAAAAAATGGGTCACCGGCCAATCTTCACCACAACTGAAACGGCGTAGAGTAGCCTTTGAGCCAATCTATATAGATGTGAAATGAAAGCTTAATCCCAAACGATATACATATGAGAAAACAAAAAAAAATCAAATGATGAAGAAAAAACAATACAAAAATCTGCCAGGGNTTGATTACAAAAGTTACATGAGATATAAACAACTCAAATAAACAAAGTACAGAGCAAATATAAAAATCTGTCAAGGATGTCAAAGCGGAAAACATTAGCCAGGGGCAATTTGAATAAAATTATAAATATAGTACAATCTTAATAGGAATATGAGAAAACAAACAAACAAACGAGAAACGAAGACAAACGTTCCACACACAAAAAAAAATGGGTCACCGGCCAATATTCACCACAACTGAAATGGCATAGAGTAGCCTTTGAGCCAATCTATATAAATGTGAAATGATAGTTTAATCCCATACGATATACATATGAGAAAAAAAATCAAACGATGAAGAAAAAACAATACAAAAATCTGCCAGGGAGGCCGACATGAAAAAAACAAAACAGTAAGTGGGGGATGATAAGATGTTTTGCGATGAGAACCCACCACTATTCGAAGTGCGCTACAATTTGAGCCAATCTACGTTAGATGTGAAACTATAGCTTCATCCAAAACGTTATATTGGAAAACAAAAGAGCAAGTAAACAAACAAAATACAGAACAAATATAAAAATCTGTCCAAGATGTCAAACCGGAAAACAGTAGCTAGGGGCAATTTCAATAAACATCCTTTCATTCGATCTACTTTAGATGTGAAACTATAGTTCAATCCTAATCGGGATTTGAGAAAACAAACAAAGAAGCAAACGAGAAACTAATACAAACATCCGTTCTGACAAAAGTATCAAAGGTAAACCAAGAGCAAAGGGTCATTAGGACGTCCCCCAATGAAAATGGGCCACCGGCCACCGTTCGACGCTATGAAAGGGCGTGGAGTACCCTTTATGCCAATCAACATTAGATATGAAGCTATAAATTAATTCTAAACAGTTTGTGAGAAAAAACAACAAACAAAGTACAAAACATAGACAAAATCTGTCAGAGGNAGCCAAGATTCGCCGCAATTGAAATGGCGTAGAGCAACCTTCGAGCCAATCTACATTGGATGTAAAATTAAAGCTTTACCCCAAACGTTATAAGATAAAAAAAAAAAAAAAAATAGACAAAGCTAATACAGAACAAATACAAAAGTCTCTCAAAGCGGAAAACAATAGCTAGGGGCAATTTGAATAAGATTATAACAAGAAATATAGTTTAATCCTAATCGGAATATTAAACAAAACACAAACGAGAAACGAAGACAAACGCTTCACAACAAAAAATGGGCCACCGGCCAATGTTCGCCGCAACTGAAATGTCGTTGAGCAGCCTTTGAGCTAATCTACATTGGATGTGATATTAAAGCTTTACCCCAAACGTTATTAGAAAAAAAGCCCAAACAGACAAAGCTAATACAAAACAAAGACAAAAGTCTTTCAAAGCGGAAAACAATAGCTAGGGGCAATTTGGATAAGATTATAACAAGAAATATAGTTTAATCCTAATCGGAATATGAAAAAAAACCGAGAAACGAAGACAAACGCTTCACAACAAAAAAATGGGCCACCGACCAATGTTCGCCACAACTGAAATGGCGAAGAGCAGCCTTTAAGCTAATCTACATTAAGGGGGTGTTGTTCAAAATCAACTGCAAATTAATTGCAACTTTCAAGATTGTAACGCGCATTTTCATTCGCGCGCGGTATGCGCATTTAACGAGACGCGCATGAGACAATGATTTTGATTGGCGCGTACCAATCAACTGCAACTTAGGATCAATAACCTTTGAGCAACACCCCCTTGTTGAAATATAGCTTGATTACAAAAGTTACATGAGATATAAACAACTCAAATAAACAAAGTACAGAGCAAATATAAAAATCTGTCAAGGATGTCAAAGCGGAAAACATTAGCCAGGGGCAATTTGAATAAAATTATAAATATAGTACAATCTTAATAGGAATATGAGAAAACAAACAAACAAACGAGAAACGAAGACAAACGTTCCACACACAAAAAAAAATGGGTCACCGGCCAATATTCACCACAACTGAAATGGCATAGAGTAGCCTTTGAGCCAATCTATATAAATGTGAAATGATAGTTTAATCCCATACGATATACATATGAGAAAAAAAATCAAACGATGAAGAAAAAACAATACAAAAATCTGCCAGGGAGGCCGACATGAAAAAAACAAAACAGTAAGTGGGGGATGATAAGATGTTTTGCAATGAGAACCCACCACTATTCGAAGTGCGCTACAATTTGAGCCAATCTACGTTAGATGTCAAACTATAGCTTAATCCAAAACGTTATATTTGAAAACAAAAGAGCAAATAAACAAACAAAATACAGAACAAATATAAAAATCTGTCCAAGATGTCAAACCGGAAAACAGTAGCTAGGGGCAATTTCAATAAACATCCTTTCATTCGATCTACTTTAGATGTGAAACTATAGTTCAATCCTAATCGGGATTTGAGAAAACAAACAAAGAAGCAAACGAGAAACTAATACAAACATCCGTTCTGACAAAAGTATCAAAGGTAAACCAAGAGCAAAGGGTCATTAGGACGTCCCCCAATGAAAATGGGCCACCGGCCACCGTTCGACGCTATGAAAGGGCGTGGAGTACCCTTTATGCCAATCAACATTAGATATGAAACTATAAATTAATTCTAAACAGTTTGTGAGAAAAACAACAAACAAAGTACAAAACATAGACAAAATCTGTCAGAGATGTCCAGCCGGGAAAAATAGCTATAGACGTTCTGCAATGAGACTGGACTACCAGCCACGGTTTGTCCAGATTGAAAGGGTGTAGAGTAATCTACTTTAGATATGAAACTATTACAGAGTAATCATAAACTAAAGCCCCGGTCACATATGATCCTAGTTCAGATTCTAAACGATTTTTTGAGAGTGCGATATATATCCTCCCGATCACTTTTCTTTCCACTGCTGCCAGACCGAGAGAGGGTGCAACCCCGAGGATTCACGGGTGACGAAAAAAAAATCAAAATTTTTGCGTTCTGTATAAAGATATGATCACGCCATCTATCGGTCGCGCTGGTATGCTGAGGTAAATTAGATGATTTGGGTGTAGAGAAATTATGAAACCTTTCAGAATCTGAACTAATAGGACCCCGGAAGCGACACGATTCACCCCGACTCGTTGTTCTGAGGCAGTTAATCGTGAATTAACAAAGAGTCGGTGTGAATCGTGTTGCTTCCGGGGTCCTATGTGACCGGGGCACAAACGGTATATGGGAAATTGTATCTGTAAACACTGCCCAACAAGGGCGGTGTTTCACCAAGATAAGAAATACTTTACGCACGACTTTACGTTCGACTGGTACCCCTTGTTGTGCTTAATGGTTCACATTATTACGCGCATCCAGTGCAAGAACTGATACCAGTCGAACGTAAAGTCGTGCGTAACTTTAACAACGACTTGGTGAAACACCGTCCAGGATGCACTCGACTGATTTTAGTTCTTGTGCTGCATGGATACATGTAATATCATACTAGTAGATCATTACGAACAAGAACGGATGCCAGTCGTTCTGAATGTCATTCATAAAGCTTTTTCTTGTCTTGGTGAAACGCGTCCCTAGGTTGTGGTTCATAAGGCTGTTCGTAGATCTACCCACTGCACTTCTTGATAACTCCTCTACCTGTATCGCACCAGCATGACCAGAGAAATCGTCACCAGTTGTTTGTGGAGTGGTGCATAGATCTAGTATTTACGAACAGCTTTGTGAAACAGCTTTGTGAAACACAGTGGTGAGGCGCCGTGGTGTAGTGGTCATAACTCTTACCTTTCAACTAGAGGGTTGTAGGTTCGAGTCCCACCCAGGGCATTAATTTCATTCAGCAAGTTATTCATCCACATTGTGCTGCACTCAACCCAGGTGAGGTAAATGGGTACCTGGTAGCCATACTAATTCCTTGAAATGTAAAGTGTGCTGCATGGTGGCTGCCGGGCTAAAGCCAGGGTAATAATGCTGCAATTGTAGAGCGCTTAGGAAATTCTCATGAAGAGTTGATAAGCGCTATAAAAAAAGCCGTTCATTATTATTATTATTATCATTAACTCTGGATTCCCCTTGTTTCCAGTCAGAGTTCAAATGAGCAAATTAGATTGACATGTGATTATCATAGACATTCGAAAATTCGTCAGGAAAACACCATGGGAAAATGAAAGAAATTCGTTTCCCTCTAATCAAATAAGTTGTAACCTTGCCCCCAAACCAGTCTGTTGAGTCAGCATCGAGGTGATGATCAGTTTGTCAAGAATGAAGATTTGTTTTTGTGTGTGTGTTGGCTAGCTATCATGAATACTTGAATTAAGGTGTTTATATTGTCAAAATAATTTTGTCCCTTCTGCTCGCAATGTTTCTTAAACGTGTAACGTATATATAGCGTACACCGAAACGAAACCACTGTGAATGTGTCCCGTGTATATATATAGGGTGTCGGCATTGCGTCGACCTTGCGTTGTGAATGCGCGACGTAAATCTGTCCGGAAAGGTGAGAGGACGGACGGTTTCTTATTAATATTTCTAGACATTATTCACTGGAAAGTGATTCTTTTATCGAGTCACTGGTGACTACCGTCTTGCGAATGTCGTGGTAATGTGATTTGATCGTTCCCCAGTCGACAGCACGTTTTAATGTGTACTGCTCGTAAAATGCGAGGCTGATATCTTTTATCAAATCAAAATCTATATTCGCTTTATACTGTGGCGTCGATATCTACAAAGATTTGATTAACGCAAGTGAAAGGGTTTAATTTCTTACGCAGCCTAGTATTTCGAAACTACTCTTTATACCGTTCGTGTTTTCACGAAGTAACGAGAGCAAAGTCGATATGTTGCATGAAGACAAAGAACACCAGACATAGCAACAATTCAAATTGTATCCTATTGAGGTGTATGTTAACAAAGCAACACGTTTCAATTGAAGTAAATGTTTTGATAGTTTTATGCGACAGTTCACCTGGCTACTGTAAAATGCGCTTTACCCCATTAAGAATATTTTCTGTTATCCAAATTCTGATTAAAACTTACACTTAAAATATCTGAGTAAATTTACTTAAACACATTCTTTAACAATGCTACGTCACCGCAAAACAGGATTAGATCTTGGCGATATACTTGAAATAAGGAATATCAGAACATTTAATATTCACTATTTCAAAAAGATAGTAAAAATAGATGGACGTGTGACTTCTTTGGACGAGCAACACGATAACGCTCTACTTGCCACAGATCATCACAGACGTTAAGCGCGCATCGCACGTTGCTGTAGAGACAATATTAGATCAAAAAGTTTTGCAGCTGATTTTGAAAAGCTGGGTCACCTATTATCTTAAACGCGCAGTGGTCTTAATAATTTACTAGCATTGATAATTTAAAGTACATTGATGTAGATACGTCTGGTTCTATCTTGCCAAGCTCAAACGTGCATTTACCTCAGTTTAAACCGCAAATATTTGCCCATGCTTGGTCGAATTGAATCAACGGAAATATGGTTACGAAGAGTAACACCAGGGGCTGTAACATAAAAGATGCCATTAAACTTACGATAGAAATTAATCGTAAATCTATGGCGTAATGTGTATCAACGAGATACGATTAACTGCAGAATTAATCGTATCTCTCTATGTTACAGGCCCCAGTTCTAGTATTTAAGTACAATCACTGGAAGTCGCAACAGATGGAGTGTAAACTTTCAATCAAACTAAAGCGTCAATTATCATGACGTGTGTTTTACAGTAAAGTATGCCTCCCCTCTTCGCTTATTGCACTATTTTATTTGCATTTCTGATTATCATTGGTATATAAATCAATAGTAACTCAATAGTGAGAAAAAGGATGAATAATATATTTCTAATTTTTCTATCATTACAAACAAAATTAAAAAGTTTATATTTTCCACAAATCACATTATCGTAATAAAATAAAATGTAAAGAGTGAGGAACAAACAATCCAAATTTTCTCCTGCAAAATAAAGACTTAAAGAACAAGACGCCCCTCACCAAAAATAGAAATACCAAACTGTTTGCTTTGTCTGATAGGAGTTGTGTTTTGGATCGAACTTATTAAGGTTTGGTATACTATCATTCATTCGACATATTACAAGAAAAGAAAAAAAAAAGGATTATTTCAAATGACCTCTGATACAAAATCTATGGCGCAACAAAAGTTTAAGATGTACAAATTATTACATTGGCCTTAGAGGATAAACAGTTTCACTGCAGTTGATGCATGATAAAACTGGTAATAATTAAAGTTATCATACAAATTTAATGACAAACATTTTAACCTTGAAATACATTCAAAGAGCTTATTTACATATTGTACACTTGAATTGTTAGGCAATATGCCGTCCATACAAATATTGGTTAAGTGACCCACTTCTGGTTAACAACTGGAGCAAATATATGAACAAACAATTTGAGCGAAGTATCACCATCGATTGGATAAATTAAAAACAAAATTAAGGGGAGAGTAGGGCCCAAGTCACATAGAAGCCGGTAAGCAACACGATCGAACACGACTCCTTCAGTTCCCAGATTCAGTTCCCAGATATGCGCCTCTGAACAAAGAGTCGTGTTGAATCGGGCTTAGGATGTTCGGTACAAATTTCCTCATCGATTCAAGAGAAGGGTTTTCGGAAATGTCGTCTTATATACAAACCATTTTATCAAGAGGAAAAAGGAAGTATAAGAAGTTATATTTGAGAACAGTAAGATTCGTTTTAGAGAATTTTGTGACGAGTATTGTAAAAAAAAAAAAAAAAAAAAAAAAGAAGAAAAAAACCCTTACACCGTTTGTGAGAAATACAACTGCTTCGAATTTTAAAGTCGGAGACACTAGTCGTGAATATATAGCATCAATGTGAGCAGATGGTTCAAAGAAACTTCATACAACCCTTCACAGGAGCTTTATAAACACAAAAGAAATTGGGCCCCTTGTTATTCATCAAACAGATGCGACACCTGCTCGACATTCCTCCCCAAAATAAGATGGAAGGACATTTTTCTTCTGTGCATATATCTATTGTGAATGCTTGAAAGGAAGTTGTTTGCTTTGTCCAAATCATTTGGGATTTCTGCTCACAGTGCATACTCGGTACAGTCTTCGCTTGTTACCCCTCACAAGTAAAGAACAAGCGCTTGAAATCAATAACATTCCATTAGCGCAGAAACCAGTGTAATGTATGTGCCCTGTCAATCGCTCCCTCATCATGGGTTAAAGGCAATATCTAACGGGGACCGCAGAACCGGGGTAGGGTGGGGTTAACACGCTCAAGCCTATAGGATTGTGTAAAATGGCAACCCCCCCCCCCCCTATTAAAGCGTTTCACAGTCCTCGTTTAATAATGCATCTCAAAATACAATAAAATGTGTGTGATCCTGTTGATTTATTTTTAACTAAAAGTTTATGTCTCTAAAAATAAAAATACCACCGTGGTCGTTTTCTTCACTCGCACACCGCCCCACATGACTGAAGGAAAATTCACAATCCACACAAAATACCACCGGAAGCTCCATTCATGATGGGCTCTTGCGCTCAGTAGGAATATTTAATTGGTTGGTTGGCATTTTCAAAGTAAACCAAGCAAGAAAATGTGATAAAATCTTCTAATTTCATATACATTTATATTCATGCATGTAAAACAATGTCTGAATAATACAGAAGACTATCATCGGGCATGTCGGGTTGGGATGATCAAATAGACTTAACTACCAACCGTTTGGGTTTGCTGAATGGCTCTCATCCTCTCCTGAGAATTTTGTGAATATATACGTTCATTTAACATCATTTTCTGCACGTTGATAATTACTAGTCTATAGCTTAGACTTCTTATCACTTCTTACTTTATACATCTTTTCAGAGGTCTTGTGACAGTCGATCTGGATTTCTTGTCTATGGATATCAACCAATGCGAGAACGGCACGGGAATATTTGCTGGGACACACAAATGTAGAAATACAACCACGGTAAGTAAGATCTCATATTTTAGCAGCCAACAAAGTTTTAAGAGCATTGACATGATTGTTTTACTTATATCCTATATTGACGGTAATATAATTGGGTTACGATTGCCAATTTTCTTGTAACGTCAGCGAATAGGAGGCAAGAGGCCTAAATGACGCTTCCATTTACATGAAATTCTTTTTTTCAGGATTAAATCTTACTCGGCTCTTCTTTTCATTATACTATGCGAAAATCTGGTTCTGCCAGTAACATCGGCAAAATAGACTACAATATCGTAAAACTGATCGGAATCTAGTACTCCATACTTTCGAGCACAAATATAGTATCATTTTTGTTCATTGAGTGTAACGTACGGTGACCGAGTTATTAAAAATATGAATAGCCAACCAGGGCGAGTACTGACCAGGGCAGTTTATATTGTAGTTCCATGTGGTGTATCCAGTGGTAGCAACAAAAATACATTCATAGTTATAAAAATGTAAGTATTTTAATGGGTTTTGCATTCAATTGGACTCGGTTAACATTTACTTTAACATTTACATTAAATCAGAGTTTGGTGAAAACGTCTCTTTTGGAGCCAGAAAGGCGCTAGCACTGTTCAAAATGAATGAAGCTAGTGCTCTTCTAGCATTATGCTGACGAAATTCTATATCTTTTTTTTTTAATGGCAGTGTGCTCCGGTATCGGGTAGAGGTTTCTCGAGCGGGTCATACGAATGCAACTGCAAGGATCGCTACTATTATCCTAACACATTCGCGACCTTAAAGGCCTTCAACGGGTCGATGGTCGAACAAGCTTGGTTAGCCTCGACGTCAGCCTCATCCGGCCATCACGGTGATTACGAGCATGACTACGACTGCCAACCTTGTCGCGAGGGATGCACGACCTGTACAGATAATTCGCCGTGCTTCGTGGCGAATGATGCGATTTTGAGAGCAGTTATATTGAGTACGCAAGCCTTGGCGATGATACTCACCGTGGGGTTGGTGGTGGTTATACTCAGGAATAGAACAGCAAAGGTACGTCGGGCCCTCCCCCTCCCCCCCCCCCCCCCCCCCCCCCCCCCCCCCTCACCCTCGTCACAATTCGTCGCCAGCCCTTCTTTTCCTCCAGCGCGTGTTCATCCGTCCCAATATCATCATCCATCCTTCCCTCCTTCTCTGTGTATGATGGTGATGATGGTGACAGATTATGAGGATAGTTTTGGTGGTGGTGTGGTGGTGGTGGTGGTGCTGGTAGTGGTGGTGGTGATGATGTTGATGATGATAAAATTGTACAATGATAGGTCTGCAAAGTATGACTGTGGGCAGATCAGTTAGCTGTGCCTCATCTTTTAAATTGCAATGCAGTGTTACAACACTGTACCGCGAGGGACTCGGCAGTGGTGAATGACATAGCTATTATTCTCAAGAAGTGACGGTAGCCAATCGGTATTGTTGCATGAGGATGAATAATTTCCGATATAGCAACAATGCAAAGGGTTTGCTATTGGAATTTGTGTAACTTCTAGAGAAGAACACGTTTAAATTACTTTGGATATATAGCGCCCGTTTTATGGAACATTTTGCCCCGGTCACATAGAACCCCGGAAGCAACACGATTCATCCCGACTCTTTGTTAATTCACAGTTAACTGCCTCAGAACAACGAGTCGGAGTAAATCGTGTTGCTTCCGGGGTCCTATGTGACCGGGGCTTAAAATCAAAATAGATTTAAAAGATTGGATACTCTAATTATCACAGCAAATCTCTGCAATTTTCTTTTCTACCTTGAAGAGATATAATAAGCCGTCAAAATGTTTATCATTATTACAAATATTGAAGTAAAATAAGACAACCTTGTAAGGAATTCATTCGCTATGTACTCCGAGTGGTAATCTTTTATCCACGCGCATCATTTTTAAGCCTCGTGATAATTTCCCCTAATCTTCTTAGATTCAAAGAGATAGAAAAATACACCGACTTGAAATCATTAACAAATATCATCCGCTATAATGATAGAAAATGAGGANCTTAGGTGATCTGCTGTGACAGTCCTTGGATGCTCGTTGTGCTACTAATCGGTGCATTTGTTCTATACGCCGAGCTGATCGCCATGTACTTCGAACCCTGTGCCATCACGTGTTTCCTGAGGAAGTGGCTGCGAGGTTGGGGCTTCGCCATCGCATATGGGATGCTCGTTCTGAAAATATACAGGTATTTGATTAATTTCCATACTCAATAACTAAAGCGACAAAAAGTCATAGTGTAGAACAAAACGTTTGAAAACAGGCTGACGCCGCAGTGTCGTAGTTCTGCATGACTCTCGCCTTTCAACAAGGGGGTTGTAGGTTGGAATTCCGCCAAAAGATTTAATTTCATTCTACAACAAATTCATTCACATTGTGCTTCAATCAACCCAGATAAGGTGAATGGGTACTTAGCAGGAATATATATCCTTGAAATGCATAGTGCGCTAGTCTACTGTCGGGCTATAGTCAGGGGTATAATAATTAAAAGCGCCTTGAGCACTATACAGAGTGAATACGTGCGTTGTATAAATTGCATATGTATATACATGTATATTTATAAAAAGACGAAACGAGAGAAGCCTTGAATGTGTGCATTTATGCCAATCTTATTTTTTATTAAATATACATATATATTTAATTATACTGACTACATATTCCTATCGTGTGTGCCTTTAGGAAGAGCACATACCATTAGAACACCGAGAATCGTCAGCATGATGCCAGAAGGGTATTAGCTTAATTTACTTTGTTCAGTGATAGCACCTTTCTGACTCTAAACAGACGGTTTGCCGATGAGAGTTCACAATGTTGAAATAAGGCAAGAAGTGTTCAATTATTTGTGCTGTTTTTTACCTCTCTTTCTAAAATAATCGTTTCAATCGCCAGAAAACTCGCCATCTTCCAGACCCGTTCCGCCACCCGCGTGCTCGTACGAGACCGCGACGTTCTCAAGTGGCTGCTCTTAATCATCTTGGTGCTATCGGGGTACTTGGCCGCTTGGACTACGTTCTCTGTGCAGAGCATGCAGAACTGCGGCGTGGACATCGTAGCCACAGGGAGGGATGCAGATGGAATGAAGTTTTACACGTGCATGGTGCAGTGGTGGGATTACGTCATTGATGTCAGTAAGTCAAATCAAGAGTAGTACATTCGGGCCTGTGGCCTGCAACATTACAGATGTTTTGTAATTACAGATGTTTTGTAAATGATTTCCCATAGACATACGATTGATATCAATCGTACAATTGAGAGGAAATCATAATGTTAAATGGCCCTGGAGTTCTAATAAACATATCACTGTCGACTAAAAAATCGATTTGAAATATTTGAACCAAATATAAACATCTAACTGTCCACACAACCATCAATTCGAAATATTTTACCCAACTGTTATTTTACCCAGTGTTGGACAAAACTTTTCCCCGTTGGGCCTATTTTATGATTCCACGGAGTCATGGGTCAATTTCTCTTGTTACGTTTGTTATAGGGATGGTACGGCAGGCTCCAAATATTTGGGGTCAACAATTTTATCAAATGGACCCCCTAACGAAAATGCTTAATCAGTAAAGTTAACCCTGTTGTTTAACTTTGGAGAACAAGTAAACATTTATACATACAGAAATTTAAAAATGGCAACATTAGAGCTTTGAAAATAAGGCTATGAGACAAAGCAACAAACTAGGTTCAAAGAAGTATAGTTTGAGCAAAGACTCCACACCTCCCTTAACAGAAATGTCCGCATATCAAAATCAGCTAATTAATAGGTCTACTTAGTCACTACCTACGGTCATACAATATTAATTCTAAAATATTCTTTTTTCTTCTTCTTCCATCTTACAGTTGAATTCCTCTTTCTGCTGTTCGCCATCTATCTGTGTTACGCAGTAAGAGGTGCTCCGTGTGAGTTTCATGAAACACGGTATATCACGGTCGCCATCTATAACGAGACCATATTATCCGTATTCTTACACGTGTTGCGGTAAGTGGAAAATCCACAGTACAGCATGCTAACACTTACAATTGATCACTCTTTTCAATATTAACTGAATAATCGCTTCAAAATTGAGACAACACAAACAGGCACGCTAGACAGGATTGTATTGGAACGGGGTCGAAATTCACCCCCCCCCCAAAAAAAAATGCTTAATTTTCATTTACCTCTTTCCTTTTCCATTTCCTTTTCCAAATTGTCACGGGTGATGGTGGTGGTGGTGGTGGTAGTGGAGGGGGTCGTTGAGCGCACGGTAAGGACCCAATCACAAAAATACAAAGGAGCGATGCAGTTGTGTCTGAGTAAACTTAATGGAAAAAATAATCCTCTGTTATTGCATGAATCAATAAACGGTGCTTGTTATAACATGAATCAACAAACGGGGCATGTTTCGATTCCAATCGTGAACATACTGAAAAAATACAACTCATGCTTAGATTGCCACACTTTCCTAGTTACGGGAGTAGAAAACTCAACATTTTTTTCCCTTCCACAGGGTTCTTTATTTTCAAACAAATATCATTATATTCATCAGTTCTTTCTTTACAAGCAGTTAAACAAATACATGCAGATAAAAGATATGACAAACAATGATTCAGATCATCACGGTCGAAAGCATATCAGAATGAAACAC
>BQKZ01002111.1:23750-84512 GCA_036244855.1 Temnopleurus reevesii
AGAAAACTCAACATGGTTCTGTATTATGTAATGAGGAAGGGGGTATTTTCACTTCATTTAACACCCCTCCCCCACCCTCCAGTAATAAGTAAGATATGGCAGAATTCAAATAAGAATTGTGTTGCTTCCCGGTAAAATTTGACATTGATAAAAGTACAAATTTGATCAGACCAATTTCGATTTGCAATGTATGCCTTATTATATATGTTTAATTCTTTTTCTGTTCTTATTTTGAAGGCATTTTCTGTGGTCGACAACGCCGCCAGATTGGACGTTTCTAATGACATTCATACATTCTCAACTGACAATCACAGTCATGATATCCATTATCTTCGTACCAAAGGTAAACTATATTTATTTCCACACTGAGCGCCAAAAAACTAAGGTTTGAGAAACTACGACAGACCTACGAAAGTTTATATACATGCAGAAGGTTGACCAAGTCACTTTCTCGCCATCTCGACATAAGCAAGGCGCGAAGGCAAGTTTGTACAAGTCGCCTTCTCACCTAGACAAGGCGCTAGGGCGAGTTTGAATAAGTAGTAGACGTTCCCCTCTCATATTCTCACACACAAAGCTGGAACTCATGGATCTGAGTAAAATCGCAGAAAGTGACACTATAATGACACACTTGTGAGTATATTAATGAAAATACTCAACTGTGTGTCATTAGGCTGTAGTGTCATGTTACTCATATCTACGAGTTCTTGTTTTTTGTGTGTTTCTTAAGCAAGGCGCAATGGTGAGTTTACTCACGTTACCTTCTCACCTTTATGAGTAAAATGGGGCGCCTTGACGATTTGAACAACTCGATCGCATTTGTCCTGAACGTATCAGCGTACGTAGGGCTGTCGTAGTCAATCTGGAACCTTTAATTTCGGCTCTCAATGTGATCCTAATTAAAATGCACTCCAATGTTTCCTCCTCCATAAAAGTGAAAAGAAAAGATGTCTGGAATAGTCCCTTTTCGTAATGTATTTAGAATTATTAATCAGCTGTCAATAATAACGAGAGCACATGATTGGGCAGAATTAGTGAAAGAATCAATTCTTTGGTGATTTATAATGCTACAAGCAAGTGGCATTAACTTGCCCTTCCTGAAACAAACTCTATTCCGGTCCCTTCAAGCGGTTCCGATTTACCTTGTTAAGACCCCAAATCACGTTCCAATTGATTTTAAGGAAATAAATAATCATCTGTTCTATCAATTTTCCATCTACAGTTAATAGTATTACATAAGCTGATTCATAACGAGGAGTTTCGGGAGCGGGTGAACTCACGGGTGGTTTATGATGCTGCAAGCAAGTGGCAGAACTCGACCTTCCTCAAGCAGAACTCCACGTCGAATCCCTCCAGTGATCAACATAATTTCAATGCAGAAGATGTCCGGGTGAGTATAGTCTCAAGATGCTAAAGGTAGGGTAATATTCAATGCTGCAATTATAGAGCGCTTAGGGTCTTCTCATGAAGAGGTGATAAGCGCTATATAAAAGCCGTTCATTATCATTCCTACTCAAACTCACTGATTTTACTTCTGCGATCTGGCGAGTACCTGAAAGTACTAAGGTTACGGTCAACCTAAGGCTATGACTGTTGGAATCCGTCACATGGCCGTTCCGGTCATTGGCGGTTGATGTAAGGTTGCTGTACGGTTGCTGTGCGGTTAAATTTGGTGATTCTTTTTATAGGAAGGCCATATTCAAATATTTCCAACGGTCCACGGCCAAAATTTATCACTGTCTTGGCTCTTTTAGAGTCAACTACGGGCTTATTGCGATAGTATGACGGGCAAGAACTGCCATGACGCTCACGTAGCCGCAAGGAACTGCCAATGACTGATACTCTATTTATATGAATGTCGATATTTTCACAGGATAGTTTCTCAATATGGGATATTGATCAAATATATTCACATGTAATTGTTTTTCTTAATTTCCGAAAAATGACTGAAAAGGGGGATTACTGTTGTCAATGATTTCTTACGTGAGAAGCTTTAAGTTCAGCTGCTAGATGACTACTCGACTGTCTGATCAAATACATAGGATGCAATCCTAGGTCGTAATTGTTGGCATCTTTGTTTACATGTTCATAACATAAATAGTTTCCAAAATCACTGATAAAAATCGAGTTATATAATCAATCGAATAATTTAATTGATTTTTTTGTGTCGGTTAGATAACAAATTCGAGTTAACTTTGATTATCCATCAACTACTGCGATATCAATTACTGACGAATGTTCTCAGAGGTTGCAAATTTCTACAAGATAACGTCCCGATGAAAAAGAAAAGTTATAATTCTATATATATATTATAATTTTATCAATTGCCTACCTCTAGGAGGAGCTAAAACGGTTGTACACGCAGCTGGAACTCTACAAGACCAAATCTCTCAAGATAGACAACCCTCACCTACCTTCAAAGAAGCGATCAGGCGGACCAAGATGGCGGCCTCCCCGTAGGTTCTCAAGAGGACACAGTCTGCGCACGCACAGCGGCCACTCGGAGTCCGAGTTCTCGTCGGAAATCGCGAGGAGTAACGAGAGCCTCACGAAGGCAGTCGAACTTCACGATTACAGGCCGAATCATGTCGACGGCCTGGAGGCGCATGCGCATGTCAATCAGAAATGGTCGCCGCAGTCGTGACGTCAAGAGAAATGCGAGCCCCTACTGGACAATCTTTATGTTGCTTGAATCCATTCTAGGCCAGTAATTTTTGTGTATAATATTATACGCAATATCCAGGAATTAAAGAGGATTCAGGATACCTAATATTGGCTCTTTATTTTGGGTTTTTTCCCAGAAAAAATTCTCGAGAAATATCCTCAGGATGGCAGTCGGACTTCATGCGATTACGGGGACAATGATGTCGACGGACTCAGTTGAATTCAAATTAGGTTTAGTTTCAAATATCAGAAATAAATAAATAAAGGGATTTTGAAGGGAACTTTCAAAAGAAAGCTGAAAATTCTTGGCAACAATGGAATCATTTTCGATGCCAACTACCCCTGCTCTATAAGCAAAACGGACAAATGAATTGTACAAAGTATAACAACTCTTATTCTGGCACTCACAGTAGCTTTCACGCACAAATGAAACTAGCTTCTCTGTTACTTCAGTGAACAGGTGTGGCTTCTCTCTGCGGAGTAAGAGGGAAGTGAATTTCCTGACATTGTTAAAGACCAGAGCTTGAGGAAAATCAACCAGGCTTCAATCGAGGGCTTGATATACATGTAGCATAAATACAGATAACTGAATGTCAAATTCTCTCTCGTTACCATAATAAAAAGCACCCCCTCCCAATGCAGGGGGTGGAAATGTGATCATAATGGTGATGACGACAAACTGTGTGCGTTGCCACGTTTCACTTCATTGATTTACACAGTTTACTTATGTACCTAACAAAAATAGATCTTACATCGATGCATAAAATCGCCTATAAGTTATCAAGACCATGTATACAGTTAGAAATTATTCATGATGTGCTTAGATAACTAATGAAAGATAGACCTGGGAATAGTTTTATGCACATCTTATCAATCATATTGCATAAATCGGGCCGAAAACACCTAATAGTGCGATCACTTTTCAACAGAATTTGCCGGTATCGCTAATTTATTAACGAATCAGCACTTCCATTGTTCATTGAATCTGCGCCTCCTAGGAATTTCTATTCATCCCCCACTTGCCAAGCTTGTACGCGCTATTCATCACGATCGCTTCATTATTAACTTTACATTCTTGACAGATTATCTTGCTCTGTCATTTCTGCCCTGAATAAATTACGACGGCTCGTTTCAAGAGTGAAAATCAAATTTACAATTTTAATCACGTTTAAAGGAATTTTATTCGACGGAGTAACATAAATGTTAATTATACCAACTCTTTAACTATCTGAGCTCATCCTTGTTCAATTTTCAGACACATACGAGCTTTAATTTTTGTGTTCTTGGCGATTTTGTGTATCAGTGTAGGGAATATTTTCGTCATATACATATTAGTGAATCAAGACAGCGGCACACAGCATGTCGTCATCAAGTTTTTCCTCCCCCGCAAATATATTGATCCAGGCCGTGCTTGGGAAGGGGTGGACAACAAGTTTTAACATAAATTTGTGCAATAGCGAAGTGGAATCTAATTTTCAATCATCTGTACCTGTATTCTCTGTCAACTTAGTTCTCGATTGAGGCATAATGTAGGCATGTGCGAATTCGGTCAAGCTGAGGTCTTTAATGCTTGCATAGTTGTTTACTTTGCCCAAATTATTTGTCCTCTCGGCTCACATCAGTAACGCACACGGGCATTTATCGCATCCCAACATCAAATTGGCCAGTTGCCCACTGTTATTTTATTCAGCTATCCACTTAATTTCTCTGAAATATTAGGAGAAAATGTTTTCATATTCAACCGATGTAATAATGTGTGTGACGTAGCAAACCCGTAATCTAGTTTGTATAATGTATAACTGTAAAATAATACAAATCTGTTCGTGTATATGAACTATGAATTTAAATTACTAGATCATTTTTAATGATCAACTTCAACTCTGAAGGGCTATCATTTAAACAGTTTGTGTTTTTATCATGATTTTATATGCACTTGGTCGCACGATAAAACGTGAGGATTAGTCGGTTACGAGCAAATATCGAATATTGAATTAGCAGAAGCCGTGTAATGTCTTAAAGAGTAAGGCAGTGCAAAAATTGGAGGGTTGTAATTTACAACTTTTGCACACTGCCATTTTATGTTTGCAAATTTACTGCAGCCCCATAGCTACCCCACCCAACCTTTTTTGGCCCCTGATTTGGATGCCAAATTTATCAAGAATAGCAGGTCTCGATATTAATTAAGTAGGGTGTAATTTATTAAATTGCTTTTGTTTGCTCACTTACAAAGTAAGTTTCGATGTCCCTGGGTTAGTTCCAGATGAACTCAGATGACATCATAATTGAACATCATGATCGGTGGCTACAAAAGAAGTAGTATTGTCACAGATGAGGGGTTCGTCACAGATGTAACATAGTTGGGACGTAACAATGCACAGTTACACAAAAATGTGACGTAGATATGTCGACTGCCACATTGACACAGATATCTAAACCTGCATTTTATGAAGGCTTGGACATAGTGCAACCAGAGCAGTTAGGTTACACATACATTTTGGATGATAAGCTATTGTCCTTGATCAATAGTTGTCACTCAAATAATCTTTTTTTTTGACAAAAACGATCCAGTTCCATTTTTTTTTGGCTTGGAATGATTTCTTTTGTTCAATTTCATGTTTGTAGTACATGTACTAGTGCATATATAAATAACACAACTACTGAAATGTTGATTTATGAAATTTCTGTTAGAAAAGTGTGGCACATTGAAAAAAAAATGTTTTATGTCATTTGAAATTTTCACTCTTGAAAAATGTTTGCAATATCATGTTTATTATGTATATACATTGTATGTACAATATAGAAATACTATACCTTGCAGGCTTGTATTTTATGCGGTTTGTATCAAAACGATTGGTTTCATTAAAACACACGTGATTTATCGAATTCAGATTTGTCATTGCTTGTTATTTGTACATCATTCAATGTACAAGCAAGAAAACTGTCAATTTTGATCCTTTAAAGTTAACTTGTATACCTACACCGCAGAATAGAGAAAAATATCCAAGATTTAGATATATTTTGGAAAATAATTTGTGTCACAATTCAAACTGCCCATGCCCCCCTCCAAACCCCCATTGGGGGTGATGCAGCACTGATCCATTTGTAAATATTGGTGGGCGACCCCTCTCACCCCCTTTCTGTATTGGAGATGGAAGGCCCCTTTTTCTTGTCTTTTGCTTGTCAGACCAGAGGCAGGAAGATCAAGTTGTCGGTGCCGCCCCTCCTCTATTAGCTGATTCTGAACTCCCATATGCACAACCACCGCAAAAACCCTTACCAAATCTTGTACCAGTTTCTACATACAAAATCAAAATGTCTACTAGACAGAAAAGAGCGTTGGAAGCAGCATTTACGTTTCTTTAGTACATTTCTTCTTATTTACCATTTACAAGCATTTGTCATAACTGAAAGAAATGTTTGTGGGTGTTAAGCCTCAATAAAATAGGTATCATACATATCATGGTGATTAAATCATACAAAACGATAATTGATACGATAATGTACAAATTTACATACAATTGAAATAAAATTTTATGAAGAATCAAAATTCAATTTACAATTACAGTTAATTACACTTGATCTTTCAGATGGTTAATGAATAAATTGTAGATTTGAAAGACACCCCAATCGAATACCACATTTTCTCTTACCAGACCAACAAATTCACAGAAAACAAACAAAAAATAATAAATAGAAACAGGCACATGCCTAATTAAAACATCTGAAATTATTCTAAAGTTTGCAACTGAAATTATGACCGTTCTTCCTTTGTTAAAAACATTTCACAAAATACCTCTATTTCATCACAGTGAGTAAAGTCATCTTCTCACATAGTGGGACATTTTCATTTTTAAAATCCCTCTGATAATTTCTTTAACATGTATCTGTAAGTTTTGAAGCACATATATTTTGCAGCAAGTTTTTACCAAAGTATAGAGGTATCTGAGTTGAATCTATTTATGAATGCCTATTTAGACGGCCTATTATCTGTGATGTGTGTTAGCAAAAAAGTTTGAACTTTAGGTTCATTATCTAACTTTGATTTGAAGTAGGAAGCATTGTATTCTATTTATATTTTTCTCCATATTTATGAAATGTCGTTCATTGCCTTAAAAAATGAGCAGCTATAACTCATCACTATTAGCCATCACACTAGAGATCAATAAGCAAAGCATTTTGGGTAATATGCGCAACATGATATTTCGCATGCGTCGTGCTAAATCCCTGCCTATTGATCTGTGCTGTGATAAACGACTGACGAGTGATAGCTCATTTCAAGGCAATGGACGACTCTTCATGCATAATTAGAAAACATATATCAAGTAGAATACAATGCTTTCTACCTCAGAGCAAGATAACATACCAAAAGTTTTGGGTCACATATGTCACAGACAATGGCCCAAAAGATAATTCACATTGCAAACTTAATACATGTGATAGTCTTAATGATATGTGTGCAATTTCAATTAAAGAAAACAGTTAAACATGAGAACACAAAATAAAAATATTAGTGAAATGATGAAAAAGTAAAAGTAGTATACTGGTCCAGAAATTACACCTTGAAATATCCAGGAATATACAAGCACATACACAAACAGAGAAAAATTCAGAATCACAAATGGTGATCATTAAATATGCCAGCAATATTTTCAAATTCCAACGACAGAAAAGTATGAATACAACCTCTGACCCATTTGAATGACCTTTGAACTCATGAATACAGTCCTTGACAGACTTTATCTTGATCATAATGAATACTTAAAAAAATAAATAAAAGACAATTACATGAAAGCTGAATACACCACAGAAACAATACAAAAATTAGTATCACCACAAATAGGTAAATAACCAGAATAAAATTGAAAAAAAAAGGTTATTCAATGAGATCAATTACATATTTTGACTTGAACTAGGACAAAAATTAAAGCAGCTGCAAACCCATGACAGAAATGCCAACCTTCCCAAATGAGCAAAAAATTGAAATAATAATGATAATAATAATAATAGATGCAATTTATAATGTGCCGAATCCATCCTGCTGGATGCTCGAGGCGCAGTCAAATCAAAATGTTTATCAGCTACATGTAAAACAGCTAAACCAAATATTTTCTCATATAAGAGAAAGTGTATGGTTTGTTATCCTGCTTTCTTTCATTAGAAAACATTTGGTTCACCTGCTTGATAACATTTAAAGGGGAACCAACCCCTGGAGTTATCATGCTCTCATTGGTTGAAGAAAAATCAGATGAACAAACTGTGAAAATTTGAGCAAAATCGGACAACCCGTTCAAAAGTTATGAATTTTCAAAGTCACAGAGATTTGACGATCACTGCCGCTCATGGGGATCCATGCGCTCGGCAACACCGACTGAATCTGTGATGTCACGTCGGACAACTCCTCATTCACTTTGTACATAGAATTTTAAAAAATGGATTAATATAGAATTTAGAGTAAGGCTGCAATATCATTCTTCTCAAGATACATGCAGAATCAATACAGAAATGCTATACCACAACCGAAAATTCGCATTTTGTTGACTTTTCTGAAAAAAAAGGCGAAAATGTGAAATTTTGTATACAGAGTGAACGAGGAGTTGTCCGACATGACGTCACAGATTCCGTCGAATTTGCCGATCACACGGATCCCCATGAACGGCAGTGATCGTCAAATCTCTGTGACTTTGAAAATTCATAACTTTTGAACGGCTGGTCCGATTTTGCTCAAATTTTCACAGTTTGTTCATTTGATTTTTCTTCATTGAATGACAGCACGATTATTCCAGGGGTTGGTTTCCCTTTAAAGCCCCATTCACGTGGAAGCTCCAACTGAAACAGGATTCAACACGACTCTTTGTTCAGGGGACATTAACTGTTAACTGAACAAAGAGTTGCGTAGAATCATGCTTGTTACTGGACCCTTTCATAGTGGGTAGAGGTAAAAAGAGAGAGAAATGGATAAAATTCAGAGTTTAAACAGCTATAAATATTTCTGAGCTATAGCATATCAAAAATTCCCAAAACAAAAGATGGAATCACATCACCTTGGAGAAAGAAGAATACATGTAAATGGCGTAATTATTTTATGGAGAGGCGTCCAGTAACAAAATTTGGAAGTAATGTGCCTAAAACACCTGGCTAGCTTGCCTGTGAAATTCAATATAATTGAGCCCACAGCATATATTTATGTTTGCTTCTAAAAATTCATCATTGAAGGGGTTTTCCTTGTGAGCTTGGGTGCACAAGATGTTTCATGAAATTTGCTTTTTACTGACAGACATTAAAAGTGTGGGGTTTTTTTATTTTCAATTGTTAGACACCAACCCACAAACAGGTCCCTTGCTATAAGAAAGACTCAATTCAATTCCGTAATTATGGCTGTGGTGAATTGTAATGAACAGGCTGTTGCAAAGCAGCATTTTTCCATAATGGCAGTGGAAAACATCTAGAATTTGAAAAAGAATATCAGAAAATATTTCTATTCAAGTGAGCTCATTCATGC
Source organism: Temnopleurus reevesii (assembly GCA_036244855.1). Taxonomy (NCBI): domain Eukaryota; kingdom Metazoa; phylum Echinodermata; class Echinoidea; order Temnopleuroida; family Temnopleuridae; genus Temnopleurus; species Temnopleurus reevesii. Next base: position 32,914 of record BQKZ01002111.1, read on the forward strand.
ATAAATTATTGAATCATATTAACACCCACACTTTAGCAAGCCAGAGTTGAGAAACATTGCTACAACCAAATTTTGTGATCAGTCACCCCTCTGTTCTTAGAAAGTCATGCCCTTTTCAAATGGGGGCACTTACTTTTTGTCGCACTCAAAACTAATTTCAAAATGTTAACATTTCAGTCCGATACAGCATACATGTACAGTGAATAGGATGGAGGGGTCAAGGTTACAAACACGTAAATATACACATTTATACAATATTGAATTCTTCTGTTACACATTCTTTACACAATATATGTACATTACAATGCAAAAATGACATAATTCAACTTGGTACAGAAGTGCATCCATTCGTTGTAGTCACAAAATAGACTTGTAAAGGCTTTTCTATAGCAAAAAAAGGAAAAAATGCAGAAAATATATACTCTGTATAAATATGAAGACATAAATAAAAATGGTTTCCAAAGTAATAAATATCATACCGCAATGTCTTCCTCCCTCCATCTGCCAGTTAAAAATGCATGAGGAAGAGCCCAAGTTAGTCAATAACAATTTCTTTGATTTAAAGTCAGATTTGCAAAAGTTTATAGGTTGATTTAAATCACATCTCCAATAATTTTTCCAGTCACAACTCATAAAGGTATATAGTGTTTATAAAAAGAAGTCAAAGTAATATCGCCATGGGGAGCTTCATTGTACAAATAATAACATACAAAAACCCAAAACTAGATATAACATTATATAACAATCACATCGTAGGAAACGATATGCTGAGAAAATTCTTTAAAAACAGATTTTGCAACTGTAACTGCTATCAACACAACATGGATTGCTTTGGTATCATTCCAAAACAATCTTTTAAAGTTTTAAAACCAAAATGAGAATGCTGATATTCCTGGTGAATATGAAAATAGAAATGATTTTGAGTTGTTGTTTTTTCATAGGTGGGGGAGGGACTGTCATCAAAATGTGAATAAAACAATTTGGAAAACAAATAATTCCTATAATCATGAAAACATGTATATTAAAAATTATAAGGTGATCTATAAGATTCAGATTGATGCTATAGAGGCATGAGAATACAAACAAAATATTTCATTCTAATGGCAAATAAACAAAATAGCCTTAGCACTGATATAAAAACGTTAGAATGGCATGTCCATCGAAACATTAATAAGTTCAAGGCGCTAAAAGCAGTACTATTAAGGCTATTTTCATAAAACTGATGAGTGCGTATAGTACTTCAAATTCAGGAAAGGTGTGATGAAGAGTAAATGTTTCAACTGCATAAAAATATTCATATTAAATAAATAACAGTTCCTTGTCTATTTCAAACATGAAATTAATCATGTGGTACAATCCCGACTACTTACATCATGAAATTATTTAGGGAATAGTTTAATCATTTTAACCATTTAAGCCTTGAAAATTTTGATTATAAAGACAACTTCAATAAACCTTTATGAACATCTATCAACATTTGAAATATTAATAAATTTACATGTACATAATCATTAATGGAACTACATGTATAGTTTATGACTTACAGAACCTAATTAAAAAAAATGACAAGTATTTCACATCATAAAAATACAGTGACGCAGAGTGACTGGAAAACGCCCAGACCATCTGAACCAAAACACCAAGCATTTTCTGCTTCATTGCAAAGTGGGGCATTTATCTGTGATGTATGTGATCAAACCTAGTGATTTTTAGGAACATTGCCTAACTTTGGGTTAGGAACCATTGCCTTTTCTTCAGGTTCTTCTCAAACTTCATGAAGAGTCACTTATTATCTTCAAAATGAGCTGTAAAAGGCGGGTTTACTAATAGATGCAAATTTTATGCATACCTCTAACACAAAGGTTGTTCTTGACAACCCGAAAGCTTGCCCGAGGCTTGCCCGACATAGCAACTAGTAATGTATGCAAACTGGATTCCAAGTATTGTAGTCTTATTGTTATCAACCAGCCTATCGAATACTGCGTAACTACGTTAAACGCACATAAATTTGAATATATAAGTAAACCAGCCTATTCATTATCACTGGCATTACCACACAGATCATTACGCAAGACTTTTAAGTGATGCATGTGACATATTATATCTTGCATACGTTGCACAATATCCATGCCCATTGATTTGTGAAGTGATGACCAGTCATGATCAGTCACAGCTATTTTGAAGTCAGTGGTCATGTCTTTCTTGAAAAAAAAAGAGAGAAATACCATGTTACCTACCTCAAAGTACTGCAAGATATGAATAAAAAAAGGTAATCTTTTTCGGTCACATATGTCACAGATGATGGAACACTTACTCCTTTTCCCTCTACATCTTATATGAGTTAGGAAATTGTTGAGATGTGAAAACTTTATTCCAATGGAATATAAATACTGAATCATGACAAATCATCATTACATTTTTTAAATTAGTGATTGTATGTATGTTAAAAAATATCATCTTTTTTCTTGTACTGTATCTAAATTCCTAGAAATATCATTTGACAGATTAAAAAATATCTTTATAAAATGTTAAGCAGTAAAATACTTATTGGCACATTGATAGTAAAAAAGCGTTTTAAATGGAAGTAAAATAAACCCTAAAAAGTGTACACTGATTTGTTAAATGAATACTGACTTTGCTGTTTAATTCTTATAAATGCACAATAATAAACATACGATATCCCGATGCATGTATACTGCAATGGCAAAATGTGAACAATATAAATATATACTTTTTTGTAATGTGCATCATTCCATAATTTGCAAACAGACATATCAGTAAAAATAAACAATTTATGACGAATGAATTGAACATTTTTCCACTTCGCATTCAAGAGCTTCATCTGATCTTACTGTCACTCCGAAATCTATTACCATGTTTGGTTTAACCCTTTAACTACCACAGATGATCAATCCCTGTTCAATCCCTTTTGCGGATCACAGAATCTGGCAGTGAACAGATTAAGATGACAATTGCATCCTGGATGGACTGATTCGTAGAGAACATGCTCAGTCATCGTCATCCTCATCCAGTAATCTTTCCGTGTCTCGATGCGGAGTGTCAAGAAACTTCTTCGCTTCCGAGCTTGACTCTGAACTTCTCTGACTGAGATAAGAGATGTATACTGGGTTTGTAAAGTTGGTTCTCGTCTGTAAATTCAAGAAAATAATGATAATGGGGTATAAAAAGAATATTAGAGAGATTTCAATTGATTTTCATAAAACAAGTACATGTGCCTAATAGGCTGATTCAAATTTATTCAGGATTCTCGCCAACGAACGCAGTTACGTGCTATTCCTTCCTCCTGTTTGTTATAAATGAAATACAACAGTTGGAACCCAGCTTGCGTGAACTAACTGTTCCTAGTTCTTGTTTTTTGCAAGCTTTCCTTTGTGTACAGAGCTAGAGTATGCATAAATTTGCATCTATTAGTTAACTCGCCTATTGCTCGAAAAGGTCAGAGCTATAATCTTCTTGCTTCTCAGTGTTAAACTGTGACTCATCTATACATACATGAGATGTGTAAAAATGCATTCCATGTGTGGCCCTTCAGATGATGAGGATCGCTTAGACGGTTCTGAGAATATCTGAATAAAAATATGCAACTTAAGCTTCATCAATCATTACAAGAATAAAATTAAAATGCCTTGTGGTAGTTTCGGATTCTCAAAAATATTTTATCTATAAGTAGTTGCTATTTATTTAGTTTTCTAGACCCTAAAAAGATAGTCCAACCAATTTGTCAAATTTTATTTTTACTTAATCTCTTTTAAAAAAAGTAAAGATAAAATTCTTACAAAATTCCTCGCTTTGAAAAGAGTATTTTTATAAAAGTGTATGTCCACATAATATTTTATAGAACATAGAAGTGTCTTCATTTTTTTCACTATGCTGTTTGAAAGATATTTTTATTTATTATGTAAAATTAATACATGTATTTCAAAAGCATGCTACTAATACTTAACATTTGGATAGCATTATATGAATTAGAATCCAGAATGATATCAGTGCCTGGATGTATGTCAATATATCATATACGAAAGTACAGGTTACCATTGCTCTGAGCATTTAGAGTAAAGTAAAACAAAAAAAAACGACTTCTACATTTCTATTGCACATATACGGTATGTCCAATCAAATACTGTGTATGTAATGGCCAATGAGGAATGGAACTTACAAAAGTTTTGTAATCATCACTTTTGAAAGAAGGTAGTAAAATTAGCACTAATTTTCTTATTTACGAGATAATCGCATGACCCTCTCTTACTATATGCTTTGTTCTCAGAAAAATGCCCAAACCGAACTAAACACAAAAGACTCAAAACCTTACCCAAAACCCCCCCCTGACACCCCCTATCTCTACCGCCGCCAACGCCAGTGGCGTGCCTATTGTCTTCATTATTCTGACCAACCCGTGTTACGAGACCCCCGTCATAAGGACGCAGGTTGGGGGACGGTGGGGGGGGGGTGTAAGAGAGGGTCATGCGATTATCTCGTAAAAAGAAAATTAGTGCTAATTTTACTAATTTACTTCAATAATCGCAGGATCCTCTCTTACTATATACTTAGTCACACAGACCAGCCCCGAACCCCAGGGTGGCCAAAGACCAGAAGGATCTTGACAGCCCCTGTGAAGCTACATCAGAGCCGGGGCAACGACACGAACCTCCCCCACAATGTCGTGTAGGTAGAGGGAGAGAAGGCGAACTATAGGCATCTCAGCACGCAGCCTTCCGTCAACCTCCGCTGGCACGCCTGCCAGGAGCCCCCGTGGCGAGCTGACACTAAGGTGTCGGGGCCACGGGGCTCTGCCCGAAGTGAAAGTTTCGGGCCCGCTGGCAGACTTCCCCCGTGAAAACGGAGGAGGGAGGAGGCAGCCGGGAAGGGCTCCGGTAGGTGGCAACTATTTGTCACTCGGCCAGAGCGGCTTTGACCTGGCTGGGCGACGGTCATGGGCCCTGATGGGCGCCCGACCCCGTCCCTCAGGTCGAAGAGATGGTGAGCTTGCTCGGGCAGCTTCCACCGCTTAGAGGCGGCGGCCTCGAACACGGCCCACCCTGTAGGGTGTGAGGTTGGCGAGGCTCCCTTGTGAAGTCCGAGGCAGGCCGTGAGCTAAGGCGAGAGTCCCCGCCGCCCGACTGCCCAACTGCTAGCCGTCCGGAGGGAAAGGCAGCCATGGCGAGGGCCCTCCTCCCGCGGCGAGGGCGCGCAGGCGACGGCAGAGGGGGCCCACGATGCGTAAATAGAGGGAAGGAAGGAGGCAGGGCGACCAAAATCGCGAGTTTCCTTAATTCTCTGCTGGCACGCCTGCAGGAACGCCCGTGGCGAACTGACCAGGCGTCGAGCCCACGGGAGCTCTGCCCGAAGTGAGAGCTTCAGGCCCACTGTCTGACCTCCCCCGCGAAACTCCGAGGACGGAGGGGGGGTGGGGGGACAGTCGGGAGGGCTCTGGGTGGTGACAAGCTGTTTGTCATATGTTCAGAGCGGCTTCTAGCTGACCGGGCGGCGGTCGGGGGCCCTGAAAGGCACCCGACTCAGTCCTCCGGAGTCAGAGAGGGGTGGGAGGTTTGCTCGGGCAACAACCCCCGCCCCAGAGGACACGGCCGACCCCGTAGGGTGAGAGGCTGGCATGAGCTAAGGCGAGGACTCCCGTCGCCCAGCCGCTCGACTGACTGCCGTCCAAGTGGGCTTGGGACGTGGGAGAGGCATCTCCCAGCACATTTCACGGGCCGGGCTACTACCGGCTGGCCCGGGAAACTGGCTGGGTGTAACCAGCAGTCCCTGAGGGCATGAAGCTGGCGCTTCTGCTCTCGTGGGGTCGACGCCAGGGCCTGATACACTCGGGTGAAGAGCCCAAGCGCCCAGCCTCGAGCCAGGCTAGAGGCTATCAACCTCCCGTGCGGAGGACCCACGCGGGAACCTCGGCAATGGGGGAGGGCACCTGTTGGGCGTGCGCTCCCGCCCGGGCGAGGGCAATGGCTCCAATCTCGCCCAGAAGGGGGAGAATGGCTCATGCTCAGAGAGCCCGCCGGCTAGGAGGTCCCCTCGGTCCACCAAAGTGGGAGAGGGGCCTCAGAGGGCAGGGCGCGGAGGGCTGTGAAGATCAGTAGATCGTTGCCGCCCGCTCGCCCGGCATCTGTACGTCAAGGGACGGTAGCCGTGGGCGAGGCCTTTCTTCAGGCCCACGAGCCGCCGCAGCGGCGGGATGGAGCGGCGAGGTCTAGAGACCCGGCGCCGACTAAAGTCAGGGAGGGGAGGCCAGTGCCCCGTGCGTGATCCGACGCCAGCGACCTCCAGAGAGGGTGGGCTAGGCGGGGCACAGCGGGCCCGGTCGCCAAGGCGCGCTGCCCCGGGCAGCAAGGCCTTGGTCATGTGAGCTCCTTTGGCTCGCCCCCTGGCAGGCCTCCCAGGTGCTACGGCACTGGGCAGCAAGGCCTTGGTCATGTGAGCTCCTTTGGCTCGCCCCCTGGCAGGCCTCCCAGGTGCTACGGCACTGGGGGGCTCCGAGTATCCTGTGCCCGTCGCCGACCCGGTGTCCGTTGGCCCTGCCGAGGCGGGGGAGGAGAGACCGAGAAGAAGAGAGGCAGAGGGTTGTGGGCGGAAGGATGAAGGACCCCGTCACTCACCCGACCGACTGCTGGTCGTCCAGGGGACAAGTAGCAGTGGAGGGAAACTCCTGGCCTGCGCACTGCCGTCAGAAACGGGGAGGCGAGGCTCGGCGGCCCAGCGCCTATCAGGAGGTCAGAGCAGGGGGCCCACATGACCCGTGCGAGTCTTGGCGCCAGTAGGCCGCTGGCGCACGGGGCAACCCATCGAGCCTTTAGCCGGGCGCAGTGGGGTTATGGGCTTCCTAGGGCCTGCTCGGCAATCCCTTGCAAGCCGAGGATGGCAAGGGAGGCTAGGCTCGCCGTGAGGGATTGCCCACTGCCAGTGGGGCACTCACGATCCTAGCGGGGCGTGCTCGGCGCCCGCCGTCAAACCGGTCTCTGCCGCCCCCGCCGCGGTGGGGAGGGGGAGCCCGGATGGCGCGGATGGGGACTCTGCGGGCAACGACAACAGGCTCCGCATTCGTCCGATCGCCCGACTGCAGGCCGTCCTGGGGGACGGGTGGCAGGGGCGGAGGTCCCTTCCCGATTCGCGTGTCGCCGAGGCAGGCGGGCGGGCGGAAGGGCCAACATGGGGTGCCGCGACCTGCGTGGCACCCGCCGTCGGTGACCGCTGTGGTCGAACCGAGCGGGCGCTCCTTGGGAGACAGGCGCCTGAGGCGCGTCTCCCCCGGGGCGTAGCAGCCAGGCACTGTAGCTAGCGTACCAGGGGTATCCACGGGGAGCAGGGCCCGTGTACGCGGTACCCGGGTGGCCCTGGTACCCGTAGGACTGGTAGTCCGGGTAGTTGGGCCTCTGGTCCGGGTGCACCGGCTTCCGGACCCCGGAAGGCTAGGGGGCGGCCTGGGACCTCCCAACCCATAGGGCGCAAAGCCCGGGTGGAGGCCCATAGCCGGACACGGTGGGCGAGGGGACCGACCGCCCGCGTGCAATACCGGTGCAGGCGGAGGTCCCTTCAGGCACTGTTAGGGGTGTTTCTTTTTTTTTTTTTGCGTTGAACCCCAAAGTACCACTTAGATTCAACATTCTCCCCAACTATCCGTCGGGAACCGCTTTGAGCGGTCTCGCTGAGGAGAAGGAAACAAACAGAAAATTTTTTATTTTCAACTATTATTTGCATTGAAGCATAAGGTCACCCTTTAATTCAACATGCTCCCCAACTATAGAGCGGCCACCGCACTTTTTGGGCGACCTCCTGAGGAGAAGCAAACAAACGACAGAAATTTCTTATTTTCAAACATTATCTGCATTGAAAACAAAGTCACACTTTTAATTCAATTTCTCCCCCTACTAGTAGTGGACGCCGCCCCTCTCGGCGGCCTCGCTGAGGAGAAGCAGAAATTTGTTTTTTTCCCCCCCAAGCATTATTTGCATTGAAACAAAGGTCACACTTTAATTCAAATCTCTCCCCGACTAATAGTGGACGCCGCATCTTTGGGCAGCCTCGCCGAGGAGAAACAACAGAAACATTTTATTTTCCAAACATTATTTGCATAGAAACACAAAGTCATACTTTAGTACAAATTATCCCCAATTAAAATTAACGGAGATCGCATAGGTGCAATCTCACTGCGGGGAAACAAACAAGAGCTAGAAAATATAAGTATTTTTAGATTCATTTGAATTGAAACACAAGTAACACTTCAATTTCAACATCACTCCCCACTTTCTTTGCATAGCAAAGCAAGTCACACTCATTTCACACATCATCCGACATTAAATAATGAATTTCGGAAGCTGGAAACAAGACGACCTGCAAGAAACATTTATGAATAAGCAAAGTTAATTCAATATGAAGCTATACGATTTCGCAACCGCCGAAAAAGATGGCGGCTGACCTCTGCTCCGGAGGTCATGAGAGACCTCCTTCGGGTGGAAGCCAGTGGCTGCCACGTCACAATGTGAAGGAAATTTACAAGGATTCACTTTACAACGACAAAAGAGCAGTAAATACTGGATAAGGATTCCCAACCGCTCCGAAATTACTTCAAACCCGCTCAATAAAAACCCCCGGGCGCCGGCAGGAGGTTATATTAGATCCGCCTAGCGCCCGGTCCGACATGTACAAATTTACGTGTGGCTGGGCGAGTTGAAGAATTTCTTCTCGGCACGCAACTAAGCGTGCCCTAGAATTACTCTAAGCGGCAGGAAGCAAGCTTAAACCCCGTCAAAACGTACTAGAAACGAATATATGGGGGCCTAGGCCTGCCAAATGAGTCTATATCTCAACAAAAATTGCAATAATAATAATAATAATGGTGATTTCTTATTTGAAACCCGTCTGCAAAATTGTGTCCGTATCGTACAAAGGCGAACAAGAATAATGAAGACAATAGGCGTGCCACTGGCGTTGGCGGCGGTAGAGATAGGGGGTGTCAGGGGGGTGTTTTGGGTAAGGTTTTGAGTCTTTTGTGTTTAGTTCGGTTTGGGCATTGTTCTGAGAACAAAGCATATAGTAAGAGAGGGTCATGCGATTATTGAAGTAAATCAAAATATTTGCTTCATGCGATGGGAAAAAAAATACATTTGAAAATCGTTTGGGATCTATTCTCCATTGGCCAACTTGTTATCTTTAAGTGTGTATATGACATGCAATGAACAAACAATCAACTTCTTCACAAGGAAACAATCCAACAAATCAACGGTCCATAATGTAGCTTATAAATTATCATGAATCTAGAAATATTTGAAATTGAATATCTCCTACTTGATGGCAATAATTCATGCACATACAGTGTACATGTATCTTTTTAAATTTTTGTTTGAAATGAAACTAAAATAAACAAAATATAATAAGATTACAAATAATACCATATACCGTCCACAGATCTGTCCTCCTAAATATTCTACTTCTATAACATTGACTTTGTACTAAAAATGTACTAAAATGCACAAACCACATCCTATGTACGGTAACTAACAAATACTCAATCATGAACATGAATCCAAGTACAACGATATTATGACAGAGATGCCAACCATTCCGGAATATACACAAGGACCATATTAAAATGTGAATAATGCAAACACAGAACAAATGTGAAAGCAGATATAACGATAGCCACTTTCTCAAACCGTTCACTTGTAATGGAAGTGTTGAGTTCATATGGAAATACACCTCATGCACATTCTGGAACAGTTGGCATCTCTGCTATATGAGCAATACAGGGAGGCTTATGGAGAATAGTCTATTAATTGGGCAATCACAAAAGTCGATTGTTCTTTTGATATACAGAAACAAGAATTTTGAACCATTATCATAACTTTGTACATCTAAGTTTACTCTACAAGTAATAGGCGGGTTTACTAATAGATGCAAATTTTATGCATACCTCTAACACAAAGGTTGTTCTTGACAACTCGAAAGCTTGCCCGAGGCTTGCCCGAAATAGCAACAAGTAATGTATGCAAACTGGATTCCAAGTATTGTGGTCTTAATGTTATCAACCGGTCTATGGAATACCACGTAACTAAGTTAAACGCACATAAATTTGAATATATAAGTAAACCCGCCTATTGACAAAACATGGACTGCTGCACTTGAACCAAGTTTTGTTGAACTACCGGTAAAACTTTGGTTTAATGGAAACAATTCAGCCCCGTTGTCAACATTCGGTAACACAGATAAGCTTATATAACAAGTTAGAATTTCCACATGCTTTCATAATAATAATAATAATGAACGACTTTTATGTAGCGCTTATCAACTCTTCATGAGAATTCCCTAAGCGCTCTACAATTGCAGCATTATTACCCTGGCTTTAGCCCGGCAGCCACCATGCAGCGCACTTGGCGTTTTAAGGAATAAATATTTCTACCAGGTACCGTACATCACTTGGGTCGAGTGCAGCACAATGTGGATGAATTTCTTGCTGAAGGAAATTAACGCCCTGGGTGGGACTCGAACCTACGACCCTCTAGTAGAAAGGCGAGAGTCACGACCACTACACCAGGGTGCCCCCATCTCATGTTTGCATTATCTCTATGGTTCAAAGAAGCTTGCACTGTTTGCAAAAATAAAACAACCACTAGAACTTGAGCTTGTGTATTAGTAACTATTCCCGGCTCTAATATGTTTATTTTGGGAGCCACCCTGCATTGCGAACACATATGAGACTTGATAACTTAATGACAGAACGATATCAACATCTAGATTTACTTTTTAACTAAATATTAGCGACTACTGGAAGATCATCGTTGTCGGTATTTAATCTTTGGTAGATAGGGTTAGTGTGCGATCCAGACACCTAATTTGACAGCGTGTAATTAAGGTTGAGAGAAGAGAATTAAACTAGATTAAAATGTAATAAAAGGCAAAATGGATGAACAATTGAAAGTGCAAATTGAAAAATTAATGAGAGTTTGGAGAGCAAAAGGGATGAAAGTGTGAATACAACAACAAATCAGAATATGAATAAAACAATAGATGATAGTGTGAAGAGAATTTAGATGGGAGTTCTTTAGAATGTTAAGAACAATAGGGAGTGAAAATACTTTCAAAGCTTTCATCAATATATTCAAATGCATATAGACTTGTGTAGAATAATCTTTAAAAAACATGAAAATAAGAACTTGTTAATGTGCATACTATATAATGAACTGCATATTCATTACCTTTTGATATTGTATTGTGAATGATACACCTATCGCTGCAACCTCCTCATCTTCTTCGTTCACCTGCCTGGACTAATTGAATGTTGGATTCTTCAACATACCTCCCCTTCGTTTCAGCTCCCTCTCCTTCCTACCTCCATTTCCCCTCCATCCTCCCTCCCTTTCTCCTCCTTCATCCATCCCACCCTCGTCTCCTTCATCCCTCACTCCCACCACTCAATGTCTCTTTCTCTACTCACTCCCTCCCTTGCCGACCCCCCTTTCCCATTCCTCGCCCACCCTTTCCATGATTTGCATTTTGAATGTTATTGTACAATATGCTACAAGTACACTTTCTGACATATTCTAACAAACCTTGAATTAATGTAAGTTATTCATTACCTTTTGATCTCGTATTGTGAACGGTGCATCCATCGTTGCACCCTCCTCGTCTTCTTCGTTCACCTGCCTGGAGTATTTGAACGTTGGGTTCCCAAACTCCATATCATCCTCCTCCGTTTCTATTCTCCTATGAGCAAAGGCACCTGATGCCCTGTTGATCCAAAGTGATAAAATAATTTACTTGGTGTTTTTTACCTTCTAGCCTGCATAATCACTTAGGGGATGTTTCATCAACAATTTTTTATTCACCAACGGTTTTGGTAGCACAGACTAATATAATGTAATCCTTGATTGTGGTTGGGTGACTGTCTCTAAAGAAAATGTGAGTGATTGTAAACCGATTTTCACAAAACCCCCATAATATATAAACATTATTGGGTAGAATTCTTCATTGTATGTGAAAACTGTTCATCATGTACACTATAAAATCATATGACTTAGAATTAAACAAAGTTTTAAACTCCCTATTCAAGTCTTCACAATAGCTCTAGCGGACAAAAGACAGGATTCTGGTTATACAGTGTGACACCTACTGTATATCCCTTTGCAGAATTGAAAGGGAGGAAATTAATTGGTGTAATAGAGCCACTGTTGCTTACTTTGTCCTATCTAAAAGTGAAAGCACTTGATTTAATGTAACTGTTTCTCATACGGTTTTGGTCAATTGCCATGAATTAACAACATTGATTAGGAAAATAAGGAAAATAAATAAGTCACTTCGTAAGCACTGTGAGCCGAATGGACAAAGAAACTGGACAATTTAAACAACTACAGGTGTACAAATTAGGCCTCACAAAAGCAGTAGCAAATACAAGAAAGTGAATTTCCTGCTTATTCAGAGAATAGGTGCAAGGGGGGGGGGGGTAAGGAAATTCTCTTGTATTGAATCGGTGTGGTTTACTTTGTCCAATTTTGGTCCATTATGCTCATTGTGAAGTCGCACTCACCTTTGTTTTCTTTTGAAATAAATCAGAATTAGAATGAGCAGAATTAATAAGATGAGGAGAATGGGAACTACTGCTGCCACCGCAACTGTGAAAAGAAGGAAAAAATATAAATAATGGAATGAGGAATACACTACACAACAAATAGATGGCTGGGCAGCACATCATTACCTTTACCTAACCACATATTAATCTGGTTTATTCTTTTGGAATTAACAATAAAGTGTTATCAAGTTGTCTAGTTTTGTTGTGTAGCTTTTTAGCTTTCTATAGATATAAAACTTCTACTTCCTCTATACACAGTTAAATTAGCACTAATTTTATTATTTACGAGATAATCGCATGACCCGCTTTTACCTATGCTTTGTTCCTGAACAATGCTCCAAACCGACCAAACACAATAAACGTTTGTCACACTTTCTCTCACGAGGAAAAATTTGGTTCAGCTGTTTGGCTCGTCACATTCTAATTTCTACCCTACATGTAATAAATATTCCAAAGGGTGGACATTTTACATCATAAAAGTGATTGAAAGATGGAACAGTGGAAGCGTCGTGGTGCAGTGGTTCTGACTATCGCCTTTCAAAGAGAGAGTCATAGGTTTGAATGCCACCAATGGCGTTAATTTCCTTCAGCAAGAAAATTATCCACATTGTGCTGCACTCGACCCAGGTAAGGTAAATGGGGATGGCAGGAAGAAATTCCTTGTTATGCGGAGCGCCGTAATGGTTGCCAGCTAGAGCAGGGTAATAGTGAGTGTAAAGCTTTCAATGCCATTAGCACCGATAAGATGGACCTGTGTGCTATACAAGTAACCACCATTATTATTATAATTACTTACTTTGAGGTGACTGTGAGCCAGTGCTTTGATGGCCCTCTGGAGGACCACTGTCATAGAAAAATGAAAAAGAAAAATCATTAATGAAAACTGACCATCTTCTTTGCACAAACAATATTGTTCCAATTCAGATTAACTGAAATATAACACATACTTTTCCATGCAAAAATTGTGTGATAATGATAAATTGAAACGTTCTATGTTTAGACTTTTTTTCTTTAACGAATCTTACTAAAATTACCGACTGACAAAAGTTCTCAAATGGTATCCAAGATGATTAGTATTACCAAGTATATGTATGACAACGTTATCAGCATAAGATCTGAAATAGATGTCAGATCATAGAACCCAAAAGTGTCACGGGTAATCACTTCTGGCTTTCACTGTATTTGAATTGAATTGAAAAAAAAACTGTTAGCAGAGTGCACAAGGACACCTGTTTGGCATTTCTCCGCAGAAGGAAGGGCATTTTTTGTGTGTTTCTAGCTATTGGGAATACTTGGACAAAAGTAGACTTTTTGTTCAATTTCCTTTTCCCTTTTGCTCACAATGTCTGCGAACTGGTAATATTAAAAACAACTTGTGAAAACACCATGAAGATGCAGATCAGAGACTATGTTCAGCACATTAGGAAAACAGGGGTGATCAAATGTATCCTTCAGAGGTTTGCCTACATGTAGGTATGTTAATCTTTTCCTGTATTCCTGTCAAAGATATTATAGATAGGTGTAGGATTACAAAAACTTGGAACCATATTCACAAAGTTATAATTCTATATTACTTCCTATGATTATGTAATAAAACTGACCTCAAGCACTTGACCCTATCTGAATGGAAATCACATGTCTGGTTGAGTTGTGTGCACTGATCACATCGATCCTCTTCACATTTCTCACCAGTGTATCGAGCAGATGAGCAGATACACTGGATTGTAGTGCCTGAAGAACACAAGAAAACATGAGAATGACCAAATGGAAACCAGATACCTGAAACCTGGTGAATACAATTTTTTATATTGCGGTACATTTACCTAAAACCATAAGAAAACATGGAAGTCCATACTTGTTGTAGAATCTGAAAACCCACAAAGCAAGGGAGTTTTGCTCATGCACAATCAGATCAGCTTCCTATTTCAAGCTGGTATACTACCACCACCACCACCACCACCACCACCATCACCATCATTATTATCATCATCATCACTATTAATATCACAAACACCACTACCACAACCATAATCACCATCAAGATCATCACCAATTCTATTTACTATTATTCATTTAGCCATTATTCATTATTGTAAACCATCATCATTATCATGATCATTGCAAACCACATCATCGTTACCCCACCACCACCATCACCATTCTCACTATTACCACAACCACCATCACCAACATCACCCTCATCCCATTCACTTACCAATCTGTTGACACCTGCTGCCCGGTGCACAGAAGTCTGTACACATGTTCCCGTCGCACCGAGTGCCCGGGAACTCTCTAGGGCACAGACAACGAGGCATGGCATTCGCGTACAGTGAGCAAACACCGCCATTACGGCAGTAACTTTTACAGATGTCAGTGTCACAGTGATCGCCTGTCCATGACGGCATACATCTGCAATTCAATGTGATATGAACAGTGTGTTGAATATCTTATTAGAACGTATGATAAATGAATTGGAGGAGGCAAATCATAGTTAATCAAGACAGTTCAGCCATTGTCTCATGATGTAGAAATGCTGCAAAAGGGACAAAGGACTTCCAAAATTAACAATATCAAGCCTCCACAGTAACTTCATTAAAACAAAAGAAGCAAAGATGGTAATAAGTGTGAGCCATACTGTAGAATAATGTGTGCTGCCTATGGCCAATCACCTTTATCTTTTCTCAAAGCAGGACAGCACTGAACAATTGGCATTGGCACCCAAAAATTATCCGTTCTACACGTACAGCCAATATCAAGCGATATTAGCTGGGGAAAACCGATATCACTCACTTACAGGATGCTGCTAAAAAGCTGCAATCAATTTCAAGTTGCAGTTTCACACTCATCTTGTCAAAAGCGCTAACAACAGTGCATAATGGAAAATGTCCATTTCAAATTGCAACATATTTATAGTTGAGTTGCGACTTACTGCAACTTTACAGCAAACAGTATCTGGAAAATATATTTCTGGTCTAAACTTTGAGTAGAAACATCGTCACAAGTCACTTCAAATTTGCAACATTACAACTGATTTTAGCAAATGTCTGTGTCCCAATTACATGTATAAGAATTTTAGCCAAAAAAACATCCTTAATACTTGAAATGAAGGAATTCAGTCAAAACTCTAAGCAGGAAAGCTGTGATATTGTTATTGTACTGGAAGCAAACATTCCAAGATTAAGAAGCGAAATAACAAGAGAGCCACATGCGGAGAGCTACATATATTTCATGTGGAAGCATCTTGATGTAGTGGACCTAGTTCTCGCCTTTCAAACAGAGGGCCACGGTTTGAGTCCCACCCACGGCATGAGTCTCTTTCATTAAGAAGTTTAACCACAAAGCTGCATCCGGTGTGAGTGGGGGCTAATAGGAGACAGCAACACATTATCTAATGATTGAGTTCCTATTTGGTTGCGTTGATGCAAGGCTTGAATTGCAATCCAGTGACTGGGTAATAGTATCGAAAGCTCTTTGAGCAGTCATACTGACTGGAAAGGCGCTATATAAATCTGCATTATTACTGTATTATCATCATCGGAAGAGTTGTACTCACCTGCACGCTAATGAGTTGCCATTCTCGTAACATTCCCCATGACCACTGCAGTACGTGCGACACCTATCCTCCGTACAAAATGTTCCTTTCCATCGCGGGGTGCAGGCACAATGGAACATCCCATTCGGCTCATGGCTACATGTCCCATTGTTTTGGCAACGTGTGCTACATCGCGAGAATTCACACCTGTGTCCGTAATGCGTGAATGGACATCTGAAACAAAAAAAAGCGGTAAATTGGCATGAAAGGTTTGTATTCATTATTGCAAAAGTTAAAATGTATATGTAGATAACTATCAGGATGAAGAAATTGAGGTGAAATGAGCTGATGTTCCATCATACAGCAGATGATGATGATGATGATGGTGGTGGTGGAATTTGTGAAGATAGTGGACAGAACAATGATAACTACGATAAACCATTAACTCTTTGTGTGCTCATGCCAAACCCCCGCTGTGCCACAGTGATTGCTCAGTGTGCTGCTTTTTCTGCAGCAGATTTGGGTAGTGGCGTTTAGTTGTCAATAGCTTTTTAGTGGTTGGATATTTGAAAAAATGTTGTGTACAAAAGTTGTAGCGGAATATTTCTGCTATCCACTCATATGATTTTCATTACATTTTGTTCAGTAAAACCCTCAAAATATGTTGAAATGAATGATACTACACTTACAAGGAGTCTAAAGTTAACTTTGTCTTCTCTTTGTGTCCAAGATTCAGTCAAGTGAGTGATAAAATAACACATTATTTTGTGTCATACCCTGCATATCCCTGTTCAACAGAGTATAAACTTTAGAATGATACCAGATTCTTTGGGTTATGTTTATGAATTGAGCTGTTTTGTAAATGAAAAGTAACAAGGAGTGACTTGTTTCACACCCCATTCAACTTGTCTCTATTGAAATGGCACATCTTTTAGCGAGTATAGCTGCCTAAATCAATATCCTACATCCTGCTTTTTCAAGGGCATACGCGGATCCAGCAACACCGAAAACAAAAGAATTGGGGGCCGCCTTTTGTGCTCACACAATACCGGCCCCCTAAATCTTTTGTATTTGTGAAGGCTAGATCCGCCCATGAAGGGGATATTATTATACCCTGATAAATAAGTTTGATCACACTCTACGCTCATTTTCATTCATATCACAATCTTCCTCTATTTTCTCTTTGTTGTTTATCTTTTGATTACTGAATTTAATGAGTTCATTTATCTCTCAAGCAATCTCTTGGTTATTTTTTCTACTTCAAATTCTTTCCAGGGTCTCTCTCTCTCTCTATTGCTAATTTTCTTCTGTTTATCAAAACAACAACAAAACTGCACCAACCAATTCATTGAAATGTATTTGGCAGCATATCTATTGAAACAAAATAGATGAAATATTCAGGTGAATGATATTACAAGGAGTGACTTATTTCACACGCCATTCAACTTGTCTCTATTAAAATGGCACATCTTTTAGCGAGTATAGCTAAAGTTCGTGGAAGTTCGGGGAAAGTATAAGTTCCAAGGCTTCCTCTGCAGTATAGATAGTGGGTCGGCGCCTCCTCTTCCCCGTCATTTTCAATTATAAATTGTCCGAAATAATCACAATTTTCTAGAAATTTAGCTATGACAAGGTAGTGCTGAAAATGTCCGAATCAACGATTGTGAATGTACGCTCGCATACGAGTCTAATTGTATTGTAAGCAGCGGGCTGTACAGACCGCAATTGTATTGTTTATGAATGCATTCTATATCTGTGCCGATCGGCGAACAAAGCAAGGCAACGTACGTGCCAATCGGCGAACGAAGCGATGAAAGAGTTAAGAAAATAAAAGGCAGGAAGAATATCATTAATTGGAGAAAGGTTTTAAAATCAGAAAGGTTACACAACATACCTGCATTTCGCTCTCCCAAAGAATGCAACACAGCGTCCATTATTCAAACAATAATCTTCACTACAGGGCGAGGAATCTGGATAATAAAATAAGCAAGAACCAGTAGTAACAAAATATATGTAATGCCCTAGGATTAACATAATGATAAACGGGTGTACAGATTCCCTTATTTTTTTTAAACTGAGCAAAATTTGCAAAATATATTTCATAAATAAAAAGGATGGAAGTATGACTTCAATTAAATGAAAACAAAATTATCTCCCTATTTAAATGGCAGATGCAAGGGGAGAGATGGGAGAGGTAGCCACATATTTAAAATGAAGACATCTTAATTTGATCTCCTCTTAAGGCCACCACACAATTCACAACTTTTAGTCGTACGACCTTAAGACCTTGCAACCAGACCTTACGACCTGACATCGCACATGACGCGACCAAAGACCTTCAGACCAAAGAGTTGATACCGATATCTTAAAGAGGAACCACGAAGGCATTATCAAGCATGGAACGTGCAGGTTTGACGAACGAAATGCGAACAAAGTGTGAAAAGTGATTGGTATTGTGACGTCAAGAAAGGGAAAACATTTTGAGCAGAATGGGGAAAAAAATGGACGAACTAAACAACTTCCACTGCAGCCTTCGAAATGGTTATATGCACACAAAAGAAAGTATTTCCCTGATTGAGTTGGTGTATTCCTGTCTAACATTTCTCAGCAGAATAAGAGGAGTTTTCTTTTGTGCACATTATAGAGCTATGCATCCAAAACCCACTGCCTGAAAGGATGTAAAATTCAGTAAATAGACATGTCCAATAAATGAAATGTTACAATAACAACACGACTGCTGGAGTGTGGCAATTATTTTCTCAAACATAAAAGGCATAAGAAATAAAGGAAAGAATGTTCGAGCGTAACATTTGATTTACAAAAACAATTCACTTGCATCTAGCTTTCAAGAGCATTTGCCGTCAAAGTATTTTGGATAGGCTTTACAGGACATAAAAGATATCCGAAGTAAATAGATAACATAATTCAAATCATGTAGATAAAGACATTTTGCCCTCTGAAATTAAGCTGGAGGGTTCCTTCTGCAAATCTTCCTTCTTTGACATCATTGCCAAAATAACATAAAATAACTCGAAAGATCCCAAAACCAAATTGCAAAAACGAGCCCTAAAATCAAGTTTTTTGGTTTAGTTGATCGTATTTGATATAAAACAGTTATTTCAACATATTATTCACGTGATCATCTTTCCGTAGATGTACAATATGTTGGTATTCGTGATTTCCTTAGTGGTTCCTCTTTAACATTAATAATCGATAGCTCAAAAGTTACACACTCAAGTCGATGTTTTTTAACGTTAAATCTTGCATTTTCTCTCTAAATTGGTCATATTTGACAATGTTATCGAAAATGTAGAAATTACATTCATGTTTTCAGCTAATGATAATGCATTTAGTATCAAATAACAAAACATCTACATTTTAGTGAGCATTTTTCGAGTGATACTGTTGTGTGTGAAGTGGGAGGCTGTGCCTGTGTGATGGGGCTGCTGAGCTGAGAGAGGTCACATGAGACCTTGAAAAGATTCAACATGCTAAAACCTTGAGACCTAGGTCTTAAGGTCGGATGTTTTGCCTCCGACCTGTTTAAAAGTGAGGTCATAGACTAGGTTTTAAGGTCTTAAGACTAAAAATTGTATAGTGTGCGGTGGCCTTTACTCTCTTTTTTTTAAAATTATTCTTCAAGCCTTTGTTCTTTGTTTCTTTCTTTGTTCTTGCCACTTCATCCACCCACCCCACTCTCTTTTTAACAAATCAAAGTTTAGGATCTCCTCCTGAATAGAAGGGAATGATCAATTTGGGCCTTGAGTAATAACTCTTTGGTTCAGACTACTGTTTAGATGAGACATTACCTTGTATTGGTACACATGATCTTCCCGACGTCTCATATCCCTCCGGACAAACACAATACCTGTCGATCGGGGACATCAGACAGAGTTGACCATCAAGGCAGGGTGAATAGGTGCACGGATTCATGATTCCTGTGACAAAAATTAACAGAATATGAGTAAACAACAACATAGTTTGCAAAAAATGATTCCCCCCAAATAACCACAATTTCAAACATCCCCTGTCACATTTTAGCTCTCTCAGTTCACACTGTTGATCTGTCGATGGGAGACATCAGACAGAGTTGACCATCAACACAAGGATGGTAGGTACATGTTCACAGATTCATGATTCCTGCGATATGAAAACATAATATAAGTCATAGCTTGGATGGAACGGCACGCTCTCAAAACAAAGTTTCTAAAACCATTAATATTTGAACCCCCTGTTCACAGATAGGCAAAGCTAAAAAGTAAAGGACCTTATACTTAGCAATAGATTTCCATATTTCGATAACTAGACCCAATAATTTTTATTGATTTATGGAAGCTCCCCAGGGAGTTACATGTATGCTTAAGCACTTTGTGGGTTTTTTTTTTTTTTTTAGCATTTGAATGGGGTAATACTATTGTTGGAGAGGGCTGCGGGCTCTGTAGGAAAAAGTGCCATATAGGAAATAATATTCAATCATGCAAAATTTTAAACCATCTTAAAAGAAAATGAGGAAAGACATATTTACCAGTATCTTGTTTCTGCTCTTGGACAATCTTCACCATGGACGTCTTGAGTCTAGGTTGTGTAAGATAGGTGAGTCTTGCCCTGTCGCTACTCTGATTACCAAACTTGTTCACTCGGAACACTCTGTATGGCATCTTAGTAGAACCAAAGATATGATCCTCGAAGATATCGATAGAAAATGGGGATCCGCCACCTACATGTACAAGAATGACAGATAGTATAAACAAAATTCTTTTAAAAAGTGCTTGGTGATTCATGTTAACCTTGTCTTGTTGTTAATCTAAGCAAACCTTTTCAATCAGAACATACTGTGTTACATCTTAACCCCTTAGCAACTGAACCACCCGTAACAGCCCATCATTGTCAATGCAATTCATAACCATGATAAAAATTCTTCTAAGACTATGAATGATAAATGTAGTGTGTGTGGAATCCTTTCATTCATAAGAAAGCAATCCTACCGAGAAGACTATGAACATGTTCAAAATTATTTAAATCTGTTTTCTGATCAGTGATCAATATCTTATAAAGACTGAAAGAAGACTACTTACTCTGAGGGAAAGAAACCACTGTCACTCTGTCATTGCCATCTAAATCAGAGCTCTCTATTAACCTCAATTTGCTGTCGGCCCAGTATAATCTGTCAGTGACATAGTCAATAGCAATGCTCGTTGGCTGTGCTAGATTCTCCTCAACGATTGTTTCAAGGTTCCTCCCGCTCATATCGGCTCTGTTAATGCCAGGTCTCCGGCCCCAGTTTGTGAAGAAGAGTTGTCTGCAAAGGAGATTGTAAGATGAGAAATGTTCTATTTCGTGCTTCATCATTTGTGAACCAAGCACCACATGATGTCTTGCTGGAAAATGTGCCTAAATTTACAATGGCCAATTCAGGAAACCCATTGTATTTTCTTTTGAACAATGCAAAATCATTCATCATTAAATTTGATACTATCATTTTCATCATAATCATTGCCATCACTATCACTATCACTATCACCATCATCATCATCATCATCATCATCACCATCATCACCACCACCATCATCATCTTCTACATCACTACCATTATCAGCATCATCACCATCATCGTCATCATCATTCTCATCATCATCATAATTATCATCTTCCTACAACACCCAAGCCTTCTTTATACCTACCCTTTCTTAGGGTGTACCACTATAGACTGGGGGTGCACCCGTTCATTTGCTATGAGGGTTCTCCTGATGGTCCCCTCTAGATTGGCCACCTCCACAGAATTGTCTGAGCTATCGGTCCAATAGATCACATTATTGATCCAATCTACCGCTAGACCTTCCGGCTTGTCCAATTCCAACAACTGTACAGAGGAGATTAAAAAGATATACATTAGGAGGGTAAGCACAGTCATTTGCTAATATCAAGTCATAGAGTAAGAAGAACCAAAATAAAATGATGCTGTCGTCAGTACATCAAGGAAGCAATTATTTGTTGATAACAAAAATGACTATGCAACAACTTTCTTCATCATCAGAAATACAGACTCATCACTATTGTTTTTTCTTCAGTTGGGTGCATTTCACTGACTTTCTGACAAGTGGGTGCGTTTAGCTTCATTTTTTACCTGTTTCCCCTTTAATTTTTGTACTGCCCAGATCATAATAATATATAAGAAACACTTTTATAGCGCTCAATACAATTTTTCTAAGCACTTTGTGCATTAGAGCCCAGTCATGTAGCTTAGCTGGCGAAAAGGTGCTCTTGCATTATAAGGGAATAACTTCCTGTCCGTACCTATTCATATCACCTAGTGTGCAGCATATTAAAGCCCAAGTACAGTTTTGGTAAAAGCCAATATTTTTATCGCCAAACTTTGTCTTCAAATCTACTTAAAAAGAAACATGATATCATGAACATGTTGTACAAAAGATTGTACGAAAAATTAACAAGTTTTGGAATAGTTATAACCTAAAGTGTGGAAAATATTTTAGCGTCGTAGCCCCCGACGCAAATTCAATATTTTCTTTCTTGATAAAGGACAGCTTCTCATGAACAGAATTGGATGAAAATGTCAGAATTTATTCTTTATGTATTCCTTTTTAGCATGCTTTAATAAAATCTTGGAAATAATTTTGTATATGCCCAATAAGAAGCAAAATATTGTTATAACCAAGAGAGGGCGCTAAATACGATTTAACGGTCAAATTCAAATTTTCAAAAGAATTCGCTCGTAGAAAATTATGCTATAATCTTGAAATGTGTATACAAACTATATGTCATGGTATATATCCCCAAAATTCACATTTCTTTAATCTTTACCAAAACTATACACGGGCTTTAATGATAGATTTCTTGCTGAAGAGAATAAACGCTATGATGGGTTCCACACCCTGACACAGATGCAGATATGTAATTTGAATATGAAACCTTATTAGAAATTGCTACCTCAATCATTGTATCCTCCTCTTCCTCCTCCACATCTCTCCTTCTCCTCCCCGCATTATTGAGCGGCATCTGGTAGAGACGATAGCCCGTGGTGTTGAACCCCGATAAGATGAAAACCTTCTGCGCGCTGTAATGAACATCCACGGAGATGATTCTCGTTCCTATGTCAACGCTGGCATCTGATTGGTATGATGATGGGGCTCCCTCTGCGTTCATATGATGAAGAGTGCCCTCTTCTGCTATGTATAGGACAGGTGGAGGTCCTAAAAGTGGAGAAAGGGGAGTGGAATGAACAGATCTATATTGCACAGGGGCTTTTCACAGCACATTAAATGAGGATATAAAAAAAATTGATAGTCTTTTACTATGACTTTTGATCAACACTAATGCAGAAATGATTTATCACAGCGATTAGTATTTTATTAACTTGAATATAACAGTTTATGGAATGATGAATAGTGTATGTACATGTATATTTTAAACTAGGTCGGTTGAAAACAAATTATTTTAACAAAATTCTTAGAGCTTTAGATCATTTGAATACTAACGAATGAGAAGAAAGAATTTCCTAAAACTCACTATAAATGATTCCTAATGTATCTAACCATTTAAATACAACAGGCTCCTACAGAAACTGAGTGAGGTATTTAGTCTTCTTCAGAAGGTCTCACAAATTGAGATCAGCTAATAGCAATTCCAAGAACAAAACTTTGTAATGTCAGAGAGATCTGTCCATACATACCTGATGCTTCACAGTAGACTATCCCGTTAACTCTGACTTCATTGTAACCATCGACACATGAACACGTGTAGGACCCCTCTGTATTCTCACATCTTTGTGTACAGACACCAAACTGGCTGCATTCATCGATATCTGTTACAAAAAAAGAGATAGATTCAAATCCAAGAACAATTATAGTTCAAGATTATCAACTGTTGGTAAAATAGCAATGCTGCCATATCGGAGGAGATGACGTTCTCAAAGGCCAATGCTATCATTTAATGATAATAAGTGAGATCAATTGAAATACATGTAGATGAAACAAAATTTTGAGAGCGAAAAATGAATGAAATGAGAGAATCTCAATTTCCAAGAGTGGATGTTGGAAGCCCTGCAATATTTATATGTTTCTCTTGTCAAAATTCTACTGATGTAAGAGAAAGCACAAATACAAATGAATTAATGCATGCTAAGAAAAGAAAATGCGTCAAACACATAATACCATAACTCTTTCACGTAATGACAATTTTTTACACAGATCATACAGAGAAAAAAAATCATTGTGCCGATTGATTTCCACAGAAAGAAAACAATTTTGATAAAAACCAATAAAGGTTAATTTCTTCCTTGTGCAAAATAGGAAAGGAAAATTAAATAAACATGGCAAACTTTCAGGTGTACATGTATACAATGTAGGTATATTCAAATAACGGCTCCTACAAAATGCACATTGGTGACCTTGTTAAACTTTACCCTAGTTTATTTTTTCAATCTGCAGTGTAGGAGATTCATTTTCACTGACATTGTTCATTACATTCCTCCTTGTTTACAGATTGCTCCTGAAATCTACTCTCAATGCATTTCTTGTACATTTTACCTATCTCCTGTAATCTACACACTTGCTATTGTTCTCAAAACTGTTATTGTAGATTTCTTAAAAGCCTCTTGTTAATTTCACAGAGGTATTTCCTGTGTAA
Source organism: Temnopleurus reevesii (assembly GCA_036244855.1). Lineage (NCBI taxonomy): Eukaryota > Metazoa > Echinodermata > Echinoidea > Temnopleuroida > Temnopleuridae > Temnopleurus > Temnopleurus reevesii. The sequence goes on from BQKZ01002111.1 coordinate 57,678, forward strand.
TATACAACCTGTCAATCAAATGTACCTTTCCACTATGGGGGTTTAATGACCCATTTAAATCTAGGTCTACAAGCTAAAGTTCAATGTTCAATCAATTGTGATTCAGCTTAAAATTGAATTTCCATTAAACACAACTGCAGAGAATAAAAAACATTTCAAGGAAACATCACATATAAGGTAAAGGTAGAGAAGAGGAAAGAAAATGGTTTTAGACAAGGACATCTAAATTTGTACTTTTCTGTTCTATAAATCTATATTATTAATGATCTTGCCTTAGAGATGCAGCCTTTACAGATGGTCCCCTCCCATTGACAAATGCTGGATCTATCACAATTAGCAATTAGTTCCTCACCACTACAAGATGTGCTGTCCGGAATGTTCTCTCTTTTCCGCTCTCTACCCCCTCCCGACAAACGTCTGTGAGGACATGGGATGGCATAGACTGGATTTAACCCCACCAGTGACATACCATCATATGATTAGCTATGTGGCAGTAATTTACATCCAGCATCGCACACTGTAATCCATGTGAACATTGGCTGTACGCTTTTTCCCTCTCTCCTTCATTCCCCCACGACAAGTCCTTGATTTGCCAATAACTGAGCAACAATGTACTTACCACCACACGATACGCCATCTGATAGTAGCTCATATCCATCGTGACATGTACAGTAGAGCACACTATCGACCAATAAAAATTGGTACGAATAATGGACGTTCCCTCTTTCTCGCTCTCCACCCTCATCAGATTCTTTATTTACCAACAACTGAGCAAGAATGTACTTACCACCACATGATATGCCATCAGATAGTAACTCTTATCCAGTGTGGCATGAACAGTAGTGCAAACCGTCAACCTCCGAATACCGGAGAGAACACTGAATGTTGCTTCTTCCCCCATCCCCCCCTCCTTGACAAATACTGGATCTACCCCAATAAGTGACTTACCACTACACGATACGCCATCTGATAGGAGCTCATATCCATCGTGGCATGTACAGTAGTGCACACCATCGACCTCCGAGCATCGGTGAGAACACGGGAGGTTCCCACTGTGGCAGGAAGGATCTGTCGAGAAAGAAAACAATGTAATATCAATGTAATCTGTCATGTCCCAAAAGTGAAAGTATCTCACACATATTATGGAAGCCCAGGGCAAACTGACTTTAAATCATTGTGTACACTTTTATACGTGTGAGACTGGATCCTGTACATTCTACTGCAGTGATACTGATACAATTTTGGTGGTGTTTACATGTATGGCATAAAATTTGCCTTTAGTCACTGCAAAATTGACATGCAATAACAATCTATAATACAAAAATGTCTGCATGCAAACATTTTAAATTGTACAGTATACTATGCAAACTATGCATGGACTCTACAGCAATGTAGTGGCCTGCAATATAGTACTATCCCCGCCTTGTGGGCAGTAGGAGATAGATTCTTTAAAAAATTACTCATTATTAAGATCTGAAATGCTTACTTTTAGTGCAGCCTATTTCATCAGAGCGATCTTCACAGTTATCAACTCCGTTACAGAGAAGGTTGACATCTATGCAGCGGTGGTTTTTACATTTGAATTGGTTGGCAGTGCAGGACGGTGGCTCAGTAGGAGTGCCTGTAGGGAAGAGAGTTTGTGAGTGAAGAAGGACATATTATTGTGATCATCATTCATCATTATCATCATCTTCATCATGATCATCATGATCATCAACATAATCATCACCATCACCATCATTACAATCATAATGATGATGATGATGATGATGATCATCATCATCATCAGCAATATCACCATCCTCATTACTGCAATCATCATAATCATCACCATCACCATCATCATCCTCATTGCCGCAATCATCATGATCATCATCATCACCATCACCATCACCATCATTACAATCATCATAATGATCATCATTATCATCATTATCATCATTATCATCATTATCATCATCATCACCATCACCATCACCATCACAATCATCATCACCATCATCATCATCACCATCACTAAAATCATCATCATCATCATCATCATCATCATCATTATCATCACCATCTTTACCATCATCATTACCATCATCTTTACCATCATCATTATTACCACCATCATCATCGTCCTCTTCCTCCTCATCCTCATCATCAACGTCGTCATAGTCATCATCATCCTTATCATCATCCTCTTCATAGAAAGATCAAATAAAAACTACATCATGATACCAGAACATGCTCCATAATTAAAATCTTACCAAAAGTTGCAACACATATTTTCCGCTTCATATCCTATTCGCTCTGGATATCATTTCATTAAAAAAAATCTCTGTACCTAAAGTTTGGAAAAAAATGGAATAGATTCTTACAAAATAGTTCATCACTGTTGTCTCCACAGGTATTGATGCCGTCACACACAAAGCGATGATTGATACAGATGTGATTGGAACAACGGAACTTGTTCACAGGACAGTCAAGGACCGCTATACAACAAAACAAAAATGATTCATTTTTTTTCTGCTACATAGATCTTTACACATAAACAGGATAATTGACACAGATCTAATTGCAAAAGCAGTCAATGATTGCTGTTAATGCTGTAAAGGATAAACTTCAATAATTCAATTTTGACAGATTTTTACCCCCCCCCCCCCCAATAAATTTGTATGTTAATTCATATTAGAAGTAAATGATTTTTATCAACACAAATGGTCTCACTCTCTAGCAACACCCTCTGAAAGTTTTGTATTGTACCATGCTTTTACCAGAAGTACTTAGGTTCATATGCAACTTACATACACCAAAATGCAAATTTATGTTTGCAATGGATTGCCAGTTGATTTGAAATTGACAGCAACATTCTTTCAAAATCCCTTATGGGTATGGTGGATTTTACCCAAGATTAGCAACCATTGTGGAATATTGTTTACAATTTTCTCATTACAATTCAATGCATTCTTTTCTAATACATGGCCGAGTAAAATGTAAAATTTTCACCCATTCTTCCACAAGATAACACTTGGTTCACCTGTTTGGCTCTTAACATTCTATTTTTGTTGAGATATTCTGTAGTGGTTAGCATCTGTATCTACAAAGCATCGTCTTACTACAAACCCTTGGATCCTCATCCAAGTTATCTCCACAGTCATCCTCTCCATCACACCTCCATCTTAACAGCTTACATTCATTGTTATCACATACAAATTGATTTTTCATGCATATCTTATCAGACGCTGCACGCATCTACGTGCACACTTTAAATTGCACTGGATTGGTGGTTAGTTTGTAATACAATTGTAGATGGCAAAGTTCTTGCAAAAATCCCCTGAATTAGTTTAATCTGTATTAAACCACTTTTGCAAATATTCCAGGATATTGACGAGATTAATGCTCTTGTATGTTCAACAAATGACTATTAAAGCCCAAGTATAGTTTTGGTAAAAGTGAATATTTTTATCGCCAAATTTTGTCTTCAAATCTACTTAAAAAGAAACATGATATCATGAACATGTTGTACAAAAGATTGTACGAAAAANTTTTCTAATACATGGCCGAGTAAAATGTAAAATTTTCACCCATTCTTCCACAAGATAACACTTGGTTCACCTGTTTGGCTCTTAACATTCTATTTTTGTTGAGATATTCTGTAAGGCATTTCTATCGACAAAGCATTGTCTTACCACAAACCCTTGGATCCTCATCCGAGTTATCTCCACAATCATCCTCTCCATCACACCTCCATCTTAACGGCTTACATTTGTTGTTATCGCAGTGAAACTCATCTTGGTGACATGTCACATTTTCACCTAAACAGAAACACAACAAATTCACTCTTTTACATGTGCACAAAATTAATAGAATGATTCAATTCATTAATGATAACCATTCAAAGGCGTTATTTGACCATGAAAAATCATTATAAAGCAAGTTTAAATGTATGTGGCCTGTTTGAAACTAAGAATATCTGACAGCAAAAAAAAAATGCTCCAGTATCATATCACTGCAGTGTGAGCAGATGGGACAATGGACTGGGACAAAATGAACAACTTAAATCAAGCTTTCACAATACATGAAGCTTCATGAACAAAAGAAAGTGGCTTCCCTGTTTATTCACCTGATAAATGCAACACTGGTTAAATATTTCTAAACAGTATCAAAGGAAAAACATATTTTGTGTGCATCTGCCGATTGTGAATGCTTGAATAGAAGTGCTTTACTTTGTCTAAGTCTTTTCGTCTCTTCTGCTTAATTTATTGGAAAGGTGGAAGCATCGTGGTGCAGTGGTTCAGACTCTCACCTTTCAATTAGAGGGTCGCCGGTTCGAATCCCACCCATGGCGTTAATTTCCTTCTGCAAGCAATTTATCCACAATGCTGAACTCAAGCCAGGTGGAAATGGGTACCTGGCAGGAATTTATTCCTTGGAATGCTTGAGCGCGGAAGTCGCTTGCTCGCCAGTTAGAGCCACAGTAATAATATCATACCTTTTATCAAGCGCAGTAGAATATATGCATATCGTGATTGCGCTATATAAATGGACCTATTATTATCATTATTATCAGAACAAAATACTGAAAAACACTTACAGTTCTCTTCGTCAGATTCGTCATTACAATCTGGATCACCATCGCAGTGCCAGCGCCACCAGATGCAGCGCCCATCCTTACATTTGAACTCATTTTCAGCACAATCAGGTTCTGAAAAGGTATAACCGATTAAATATAAGTCCGATCAAATCACAATCAATTGTATGACAATTATTTTTTTTTAATTGATTTTGATGCTATTTAATAGATTCATGATTTGTTGTTACAATTGGAACCATAATCACAGTACCAACGCAAACACCAGAAACAACCATCTTAGTTTACAATGCTCAGAGCAAAAAGAAAGGGATATTTCACTTATTAAAAAAAATCTGTGTGCAATAGAAGAGAGGAAGAGAGTGAGAGAGAGAGAGAGTATATGAAGAGATATTTCACTTACTACAAAGGACGTCTTGTTCATCGGATCCATCTCTAGTGTGGTTTCCCATCACATGTTAGGTTCTTCGCGACAAACACACTGCGTTCACAGCGGAAAGAAGGGGATATTTAACTTAATACAAAGATCGTTATGCGTGCAAAATAGAAGAGAGGGACCAGAGAGAGTATATAAAGAGACATTTCACTTACTACAAAGGCCGTCTTGTTCATCGGATCCATCTCTACAGTGTGGTTTCCCATCACATGTTAAATTCTTTGCGATACACACACCATCCTCACAGCGGAAAGCATCCTTATCACACGAGGAGCCTATATAAAATGAGAGATAAGTACATGTACTAGGTGAATGGAAGACAAAGACAATTTTTGTTTCATATCGTTAAAAAGCAAATCATGACTACCCCTTTAATAAGAACTAACAGGGACTAAAATTTGAATGGAGTGACATCAATGCTCTAAAAAATAAAGCATGCATTCCAGTCTAATTTCCTTCTCTATCAATTTTCTAGTACATGAAAAAGATGTTTGTCAAATTCTAAAGGTATATTTAAAACATTCAGAAAATGAGATTATATTATAGTAGGATAGAAGAACTTACTGCAACCATCTTCATCAGAATTATCTCCACAATCGTTATCACCATCACATCTCCACAGCGTTGGAATGCAGTTGAAATTCCTGCACCGGAACAAGTCACCAGGGCATGATCGGTTGGCTGTTTAATCAAACAAACATTTTTTGAATCAGCAAATTTAGTGATATTAAAGTATCAACATAAAATATATCATGAACCTATTTTAAACAGATCTATCATGAGGCAGGTTTTCATCAATTAACATTCATCATTTGAAATCTAAGCACCATAAAAATATTAATAAAATGGTAATTAAATATCAAAATTGGGAAGATCCTTTGCAAAGAAACTAGAAATTTAATGAAAATTGTTTTGCATACCGCAAAAACATCTCCTTACTCTTTTTATTCATTCAATACTAAGTCTTAAAATATGTTTGCCTCATGAAAAAAAAAATCCTCAGACTTGTAACATGTATATTATCCATTGATCACCAGATATACTTGCTGCTGCATCAAAGAAACACACTATTGTGTAATAAATTGAACCCAAAGACAATATGCCAAAAGTATGAAGGTCTGAAATGAGACTCACAGCAATCCTCTGGTTTCTCATCTGAGCCATCGGCGCAGTCTCTCTCTCCATCGCACTGCCATCTATGAGGAATGCAGCGACCGTTGCCAAGGCAGGCAAACTCATTCACTGGGCAGGATCGGTTTTCTACAGGATCAAAGTATAAAATCATTGACAGGGCTCAAAATAGGATTTCATCCGGGCATGACTGACAAGGCAATTCTGATAGGGGCACTTTTTTTTACTAAAGGCAAGACATCAGAGAACTTTAGGAAATCCAAAGAGGGCAACGTGGCAAGCAAAGAGGGCACCCACAAAATTGTATTTGGTTGCTAATTTGAGCCTTGGATTGCAATAACGTAGACATTAGAGTTTTTCATTACATTTTGTGAAAAAATTAATTATATGTTACTTTGATCACTGACTCTCAACTGCTAAAAGCTTTTAGAACCTATTGCTAATTTCCATAAAAGACAGTAATCTAAGTAAATTGATTACCATGCACAACAATAATTTCTTTTCATTTTAGTGATTACATACCACCTGCATCAAATGGCAGGTGATTTTACCGTATTCATTGGTAGATAATAACTGATATTATATTCACTATTATCTGATCTCATGTAGATATTTTTTCTCATTCTTCTCATACATTTGTTTTATTTCACAGCACTGAATATAAATTAATTGAGCGAAAACAACAAATTATCCGAAAGGAAAAACTTACGACAGAATCCAAGCTCATCTGACCTATCTTCGCAGTCATCTTCACCATCACAACGCCAAACCTCAGGAATGCAGCGTCCTGTTGAGTTGCACTGGAACTGGTCATCACGACACTTTACTCGATCTACATAAACATAGAAAGTCGGATAAGAAAGCTGGTTTGAATTTAAAGGCATGGCGACAGGACGTTCGGAGGGCGTAGCCTGGCCGTGGCCATCTTGATTACAAAGATTGGCGAACAGAAAAATCACGGCATTTTTAACCTGGGATAGCGAGCGAGCAAGTTATATTTCGCTAGCTCGCAGCTCGTCAATCGCATACGTATGCGTTTCGCACACTTTTAGAAAAATTGAAGCTGAAGAGGGGAGGATTCAAAGTTACACGCGACGACAACATGGATCGGATATTTGTACAAAGTGTTCCGAGTGTCTGAGCTTGGCAAGGCGCGTAATCAAGGAAATTTTCAAATATCGTTGTTGCCAATAACGCAACACACAGTTCACTCGCGCTCGCAACCAGAAGTCATGTCGATCATGACAAACTGACTTTTAGGCACGTGAGCAGATTTTGATCAATACAGGCCTTTACCGTTGTTCATGTCAGGGAGTATGCCGGGATATCTTCTCGTATACAACCGGTGCGCGCATTCTCTCGTTGCAGAATGGATAAAGGAATTGGACAAACTAAACAATATCATTCAAGCCCATCATTTGAAAACATGATAGTAGCTTTCCCAGCTGTATAGAAGATGTGACACCCATTCAACATTTCTCTGCAGAATTAGAGTGAAGGAAATTTGGTTTTCAACTAGCTATTGGGAAAGCTTGCGTTGAAGTTGTTTGCTTTGTTCCACATCCTTTGTCCCTTCTGCTCACAGTGATGTGATTTGGTCATAGGCACTGTGAGCGGAGGGGACAATGGAATTGGACAAAGTGAACAATATTAGTCAAGCCTTCAGAATAGATTCATGAACACAAAAAGAGGGTATCTTCCCAATCCTACTAACCGTATAGAAGCAACACCAGTTTAATATTACTCTGCGAAAGGAAAAAGGAAGGAAATGTATGCATCTAGCTATTTTGAATGCTTGAATGGAGGTTGCTTTGTCCAAAATCCTTTGTCCCTTCTGCTCACAGTGATGTGATTTGGTCATAGGCACTGTGAGCGGAGGGGACAATGGAATTGGACAAAGTGAACAATATTAGTCAAGCCTTCAGAATAGATTCATGAACACAAAAAGAGGGTATCTTCCCAATCCTACTAACCGTATAGAAGCAACACCAGTTTAATATTACTCTGCGAAAGGAAAAAGGAAGGAAATGTATGCATCTAGCTATTTTGAATGCTTGAATGGAGGTTGCTTTGTCCAAAATCCTTTGTCCCTTCTGCTCACAGTGTGGGTATGTTGCAGTAGACACTGTGAGCGGAGGGGATAAGGGAATTGGACAGGGCGAACAACTTCATTCTGGCCTTCACAATTTAGCTTTATTAACCTAAAAGAAAGTAGTATTCATCATCACCATCATTTTTCTCATCCTTTATTCAGGACTATGATAAATTGCGGTAATAAATCATTATCAGTACTATTAATCATACTTTTTTTTTTATAGTGGTGTTGATATATTTCATGGCTTACCACAGTCAATTTCATCCTCCCCTTGCTCACAATGGTTGATTCCATCGCACTGGAATGACTTAGGGATGCACTTGTTGCTACTTGTACACTTGATCTGGTTCTGTAGGCATGTGTGGTTTACTGGCAGGGGAAAAAATTATAATTAAAATCAGATTCTGGAGACATATGCGGATAACTGACACTTGGCAAAGCAAAACAAATAATAATCAATTCAGAAACATAAAGTAAAAATTACAACAATGTCATGTTGACAGTGTAATAAGCTTGTTGCTCTCACAACTTACCTTGTTCTGAAAATAAAAATTGAAATAACAAAATATCATCAGATTCTGAAAACATGTACAAATGCGTGTTTTAGTGACAAAACAATACACAATAATACTACAACCTCCCGTATTATGACAAGTACAATGTAGAAAAACCAAGCTAGATAATAAATAAGTGGCAATCAGATTCTTAAATATGGTTGTAAACTGACTCACCACTAACAAATTTTGCAGAGATAATGAAAATATGTATTAGCTTATCATCAAACACCTGTATGGATGAACTAATCTCTGGGCAATTCTACAAGAAATGTTCATTTTTGTTGCGCTAACAGTGGTGCATTTCTTATACTATACAATGCATTTGACTTTATAGTGCTCAGTACATATATACATTGTTTCAGAGTCCTCTACATAAAAGGAAGAATATAAAAAAGTTAAAGGAAGCTCATAAGTCATGACAACACTCAAAGAAAATTTCTTGAACTTGGAAATATCAAAGAAATACATGTATCATCTGTGAAATACACAATGGGTGACTTCAAGTACGGTGTTCGGTGTTGGTGTTGGTGATGAGAGAGCAAAACAGTCCGTAAACCGAGCTCCAACACCATTGTATCATTTACAAAAAATGATACAAAAACAACCAGACATACGTTAGCATCTTGCGAGGTCTACCCCAAACACCGACAGACTTCAAGTTTGGTGTTGAGGCTGGTGTTGGTTTTGCTGCAACAACAACACCAGCGTTCAACACCGTACTTGAAGTCAACCATTGACCTTGTGACAGAATGAATGAAAGGCGATTGTACACATGGGAGAGAGGACTTACGGCAATGTTGTTCATCAGATCCGTCTCTGCAGTCATTCTCCCCATCACAGATGAAAGCTGGATTGATGCATTCCGCGTCGGCTTGAGAGGCATTCTGACATTGAAACTGACCTGGTATGCAGTAAAATCGACCTGAAGATGAAAGAAAGGCAATTCCATTATATGGACAGGTCTATAAAATGTACATTCTATCCCGTACATGTTTTGGACATTTATGCAAAAACCTCTTATCATTCAACGGAATTGTACATACAGACGAGATGTAATGCTCAAAATGATTTTTTCATGAGTAGTTCACAAAATGAAGCAAAATTGGAGAAAAGTGGAATCTGACAAAACCATTTTAATCATGTGCGTAAAAAAAAAATCATTGCACTCATTCATTGTATAGTAAATATACAAAAGTCATGTTAATGTATATGTATTAATATCTAAGGAGCAAAATAACTCTGTCTACTAAATGAGACTTTACAAAATGATCTGAAAACTAATCTATACTCACGACATGTATCAGGTTCATGTGACCTATCGCCACTGTCATCCTATTGATCACAATGCCACCAAGATGGAATACACTTATCATTCGCACTCCCTGTGTAGTTGATCATAGAGCTACATGTAATACCATCATGTACATGTACAGCTATTGTAAAGATACTCACAGCATGTATCAGGTTCATCTGACCTATCGCCACAGTCATCCTCCTGATCACAGTGCCACCAAGACGGAATACACTTATCATTCGCACACACAAACTGATTCCCTGTGAAGTTTATCATACAACATGTACAGCAAGACTAAGGATACTCACGGCATGAATCAGGTTCATCTGACCAATCGCCACAGTCATCCTCTTGATCACAGTGCCACCAAGATGGGATGCACTTGTCATTAGCACACACAAACTGGCTTCCTGTGCAGTTAGACACGCAGCTCATCCCGTCAGAGGAGAGGAAGAAGTTGTTTGGACAGGCGCAGGTTCGGCCGCCATCTTGGTTCAGGAGACAGAGGTTGGTACAGCCGCCATTGTTCTCGGCACATGGATTGGTCTCGACTGAAACAGAGGAAATTCCATGATTAGAATATTACCATATAGAAATAAATGCAAAAGTTTCATTTGTTCTAGTTGTAAAATAAGGACACTGTATGAAGACCATTGCACTTAGCACCAGACATTTACAGCTTCATACCATCATATTTCTCTGTAATTTTATTAGTATGATTGAAACAAAAAATAACAATTAAAGTCAGATGACATTAAGGAATATCACTTCTGCAACATGTGATTAAATGAAAATTATGATTTCTGTAGCTGAAATTAAATGTACATACAAAACATATTGGTAGTGACGCAAATCTGGCTAGCAGTATTTCAGAGCATGTAAAGGTTAATTATTTGGCTCGCTAAAACAATGATTTACAAAGGCCTGCAACTAATGGAACTTACTTCTGAAAGCAGCTGCACTTTATAGGTGGTCTAATTGTGATATTGCAGAATTTGCTATGTTATAAAGTACATGTAATTCATTGCCAAATTCAAGGCACAAGGATGGACATGGAAACAAAAATTCATTGTTATTTTTAATACTCACGTCTAGGCTGCCTGAGGGGGTGTAGGACCTGTATATCCATTGGTCTATGTACCACCAGGACCAGGTCCAGTTGGTCCTCGCCAGTGAACTTGTGAGCCCTCTTGACTCTCCGTTGGTCCCAATCTGTCCAGTAGATGTAGTCTCCGAACATGGACATGGCAAAGATATGAGGCACATCGGATCCCACGACAGTGTGTCTGAAACCAAAGACAAAGAAAAAATGTTGTTATTATGATGATGATTGGTGATGAGGATGGCAGTAAAGATGGTAATGATGATGATAGCACAGGAAGTGGTAGTGAAGTTGGTGGGGTAGGACGATGATGATGCTGTTGAAAGTGGTGGTGGTGGTGGTTCCGGTGCTGGTGAGAATGAAGGTAGTAATCTTGACAATTATGATGAAAATTGATGATGATGATGATTGACGATGATGATTGACGATGATGATGATAATGACAATGACAATGATGATGATGTTGACCATGACAATGAAAATGATGATACTGACAATAATAATTTTGTAGATGGTGATGATGAAGATGACAATTACGATGACAATGATGAGTCTGATAATGACAATGATGATGAAAATGATGCTGATGATGATGATAATGGTGGTGGTCCATGATCCATGTACCATTTATAGAGTGCTTGAGATGATAATGATTTTGTGGATGGTGGTGCTGATTAGAATAAAGATTATGATAATGATGATTTTTATGACAATAGTCATAGCAATATCATGAATAATGTTGATTATGATGAGGATGATGATAGAGCAGTTTTAATANTAAAACAATGAAATACATGTACATAAGAAATTAATTTCGATAATGAATTTTTTTTTCGAATGCTTTTAGAATGCTAAAAGGAATATTTTCAAAAAGAAATCAGCTCAATTGGAGATTTAATCAGTGATTAAGAGCCCAAAACTTATTTCATGCTTAAATTCTGGTAGAGTACACCGCAAGCATCTTAAATCATCCAATTTTCGTCGCAATCGCGCGTTCTACGGCCGAGATCTGATGAGGGGCAGAATCCCCCCCGGCTGTGGCATTGCTCAAAAAGCCCGGCCTGATTAGGGTTAAGAGAAAATATCAAAGAAACATGATTTTTCTTTCTACTCACGTCTAGGCTGCCTGAGAGGGTGTAGGACCTGTATATCCATTGGTCTATGTACCACCAGGACCAGGTCCAGTTGGTCCTCGCCAGTGAACTTGTGAGCCCTCTTGACTCTCCGCTGGTCCCAATCAGTCCAGTAGATGTAGTCTCCGAACATGCTCATTGCAAAGATATGAGGAACATCGGATCCTACAACAGTGTGTCTGAAACCAAAGATTTAAAAAATGTTGTTATTAGGATGATGATTGATGATGAGGATGGCAGTAAAGATGGTAATGATGATGATGATACATAAAGTGGTAGTGGTGTTTGTGGGGGAGGACGATAATGATGCTGATGATAGTGGTGGTGGCGATGATGGTGATGATGATGATGATGATGGTGGTGGTACTGGTGACAATGGAGATGGTAATGATGATAATTATGAAGATGATAATTAACGATGATGACGATGATGATAATGATGATGATGATGATGATGATGACGATGATGATCAACGATGATGATGATGATGATGATGATGATGATGATGATGATGATGATGATGATGATTATAGTGATGGTGATGATGATGATGATGCCATTGATAATTCTGATAATGACAAGGGTGGTATGTTGTGGATTATAATAATAGAGATGATTCCAATGATGGAGCATCTTGAATATCAAATACAAGAATTCATACCTGTTATAATAATTATAACATTTATATGGCGCTTTATACTGGTGTTTCTAAGCGCTTTGCTATTGGTAAACTAAATCCTTACCAAATTAAATTAAATTAAATCAAATTAAAAAAGAAAGAAGAGCAAAAGAAATGATATCAAGGGAAAAGATGTGCGCCTCCATAAGTGCAGACCAACCCACAACTGAGTGAGGTAAACTAGGCATTGAAGAGGTGAGTTTTGAGTAAAGTCTTGAATTGATCGATAGAGCTGGCATTGTGGATAAATGAAGGCAACTGATTCCAAAGGCAAGGGGCAATTACCTGTTGGTGCCATTCCAACTAATAGATTCAATTCTATCCTCTCTTGCATCTCCCCAGTAAATCCTATCCGTCGTATAATCCACAGTCAGAGCATTAGGCCACTGTATCTTCTCCGTAACCAATTTTGTAAAGTAACGTCCATCAAGACCTATAAATTGAATGAAATACAAAAAAAAGTACTTCTATGTAATACTGCCTTTTAATAAAGATCAAACTAGAATCAAAACATGACATTTGGAATTAATGTGCAGGGTTAAATCTAAAGAATTACTTGATAGTTTAAACACTTGCTAAACAGAGCAATCCATAAGCTTAATAAATTTACAACATAAACGGAAAATAACCTCTTCTACTATAAACATTATAGGAAAACTGTAGAACATGTAATAAAACCAAGATTGAGCTTCAGATAAAGCTTCAAACATTTGCTACTCTGCCAGACTAAAATATTGAATAAAGCTTACTTTCAATAAAGTAATATAATTGAACATACAGAGAATTTTTGCAGGGGATTCAAGTAAAAGATGAATTATTTCCTAACATTGTAGAAATTATGAATATTCATAAATTTGGCATTATCAATCACTATTGCATTGGCTAAATTTGCCATGGATCTCATAATGTCATCTCACACATGCAAACTAACAGGGAAATACAGATGAACATGTTTTGCAGGATCTATATATTCTAACAATAATGAAGGGGTGGACAAATTACACCCTTTTCTTTTAAATAAATCCAGAGCTGATAAATAGAGAAAAATAAATGGACAAATAAAAGCAAAAGACAGTACTTTAAGGAGTTTTTTTTTTAAATGGATGTAAAACATACTTGCTCGCCCAATGTATGGTGTATTTCCCCAGTCAGTCCAAAACATAACCCCTCTCATGATATCAAGAGCAATAGCCCGGGGCTCGTCTAAGTTCTCCTTGATGAGCGTCTTGCGATAGCTGCCGTTGAGCCTGGAGACTTCAATCACATTGAGGCCCTTGTCACACCAGTACAGATTACGTCCAGCCCAGTCAACAGCAATGCCATCGGGGTTCAATACACCAAGGTCATGTAGCACCTGTAGAAAAAGAAGTAAAATTTCAAAGTTTAAGTTTTTCTGAACATATCAATGAATCACAATCACATTCAGGCCATTTTTACACCAGTAAAGATTTCGCCCAGCCCAGTCCACTGCAATACCATCGATCGGGGTTCAATCTGCATGTTGTTCTGTTTTTACAATGTCAATGCTTTTGAGACAAAAATGTTTAGAAATATTATTGTAGTTGTAACATTGGACCACTAGGAGATGAAAAATCTCCAGCATTTACACTTATTATCCTGTTTTCATTGTCATTTTAACAGTCGAAATGACAATTTACATAAAAATTAAATATTTTGGAAATTCTGACTTGGGAATGTAGAACAAAAGGGTTTGAGTTCAAAATCAATTATCAAATATAGTAATGATTGGCTAATTATTATATAGGTAATCAGTAGACTACGAAACATCCCACACGAGGGTTGCACTCATCCTTCTGGATTGTAACTTCAACATTGCACAGTTTGGCTTCTACTCTTGTCCATAACTTTCCTGTACATCCGTTCCTTCAAATCAAGGGCTTTCAAATAATTTCCAAAATTCTACTGAGCATTGACCAACATATTTGAGAATTACCTCAGTTGTTCCATGGGTGATATTAGAGCGACTGATCTTGCTGTTCTGTAACGTGACATCCGACCAGTAGATCATGCGCTCCTCCCAGTCGTAGTCCAGTGCAACAGCATTGGTTACATTCACTTGTAAAGTGGTGTAGTTCGATCCATCAACGCCAACCGTACGGAGCTGATATCGGTTTGAGAATAGCAAATAGGGCTTGGGTTCTGCAGTGACAAAGAAAAAAGATGCATGAAGCATCCATTTCATTTACTACATTCATTCACTATAGCATATCACACTTCTAAGTTTTTTATTCATTTAGTTGCCCATTAGAGGTGCAAGAGCTCACACTTATCAAGGCCACTTAACTTTCACAGGGACTTATTTGATGAAATCCAGATAACCAGAGGCTATCCAAACGCTATCCAAACGCTTTTACTTCTATGTTTTATATTCACGAATTTTGCGGTCTGGGGCTCGCAAAAATTTCCTCTCTGTATGATGCACATTGATAAGTGTACAAAGACTGTCAAAAACGTGAAAATGAGAACATGCCAATGCGTTTAACTTGTCCAAGATCATGAAAATATCAGTACGCCAAATTGATCACATTCTATAAAAATTAACCCACTGACTACTAAATTTTGTAAATCCCATTGACTTTGTGCAGGAACTTTGCTGTTCCAGTCATCAATGGGTAAACATTTAAAAGTAGACTGGAGGTGAAATATGGTAGGAAGAGTTTACTTACGGTCTGGTTCTAAAGCACAAGTCACTTGATCATCTAGAAGTTGGAAGCCATCCACACAGTAGCACCAGAAATGATTGATGAGATCAACACATCGTTGGGAGCAAGGGTAGTCAACTTCACATTCTACAAAATTATACAAATATGAAAGATAGAAAATAAAACAAGGCGAAATTCAGGTTCTGGTAAGTGTCCAATTTCAATAGGAAACACTCGTAAGAAATTATAAGGTCCAATATACTCGTGGATGCTCATGTTTAATAGCAAAATTGAAAGTTGAATATCACATGCTTAGTGAGATCATATCGGATTTCATTACAAGATTGGCCTTTTTCCTTTGGCACTCTTTGAGTAGTACTGCAAGACGTCCAACTTCGAATCGTGACATCACTTTTCTGATGAAATGTCTCTTGAGCATTTTGTTTTTCTGCATGTTTTTCGCATGTGTAATTGTTGGTGTTGCAGCGACAACTTAAATTCAGCGTGTCTTTGGAGCATTTATGGTATTTCAGAACAATTTAAGGGATCTATCTCATCATAAAGTAGTATCAGGAAATCCACATGAAAGAACTTACCATTGATTTCAATTGAAAAACAAATCTCTTTATTACAGTGTTATCATTGATGCAAATTCAACATATGAATTTACAGTGTATGTATCATGAAATTCTACAATCATGTGCTGCATTGTAGCTGAAAAAAGCAAGAACGACACATCTTATCTCACTTTTTTTATTTAGAATTTTTTTTTCTATTTCGAAAGAGATCTCAATGCTAATAGGAAAAATGAAATAAAATGTCCCTAGATGAAGGGAGAGAACTTACGACAGTTGAATTCATCTGAGTTGTCACCGCAATCATCACTAGTGTTACACCTTGCCGACTGTGGGACACACTTTCCATTGTCACATTGAAACAAGTGATTCTTGGTGCAGTTATTCAGTGGGGCTGGTGAGGCTAGGCAGGTGAGAATATAAATATGGTGAATTAATAAAGCTTTCCTAAATCAGGAAAGATTTTCAACAGGATGTTGAAATAAATTTGATAGTGTTCAAAAACATTAGACTGTGACAGTTTGGGTGTCTGGGAGTCTGATAACTTCTTCAGCATTTTCAAAATTGGAAACTACATTGTTAGGTGCAAATTGAATAAATTCATGTCTTCATCTACATTACATCATTCTAATAAATAATAATTACAAGAAATGGGTTATCAATCTTTTCGCATAATGAGCTCATATAAGAATTAATAGTTTACATGTATGTAGCTAATAGTGTTCATTTTCTCATGATCATACTGGTAGACATGTCCACAGTGTATCTGAAACATGCAATGCAAACAAAATCCCTATTCTGAAGTAATGTGTGCATCCCTCAGGGTTCAATTGGTATATTTACATGTAGTCCTATACTATTCTACATGTCTCTACATCCAGATATGCAATGTTGTTTCAGTTCTCACTATCACGTAATCTTATCTCTAATAATGCCAACTTACCACTAACAATTCTTTCAAAACAAAATCTACTGAGCAAGCAAACACAAATATTGTTTTCTTTGTATAGAAATGTTGCTAACCTGATATTACGTCAGCTCACTCAAATCTATACTTACAATCACAATTTCTCTCATCTGAATCATCGTGGCAATCTTTATCACCATCACAAACCCAATCTTTGGGTATACAGCGGCCATTGTTGCATCGATGTTGGCTCTCCAGACAATCTGGAAATTCTGTCATGGGGAAAAATAGGACTCTGATAGAAAATCTTACCATTTAACATTGAAAATGCAGAAATTGGGCACAAGGATAGAGTAGAAGTTATATAAACACTGACATGCACATGCTGCAAAGCCACAGATGCCAACCTTTCCTGGATATTCATGAGGTGATTTTTCTATAAATCTGAGGCATTCATTGCAAGTGAATGGCTGAGAGTTTGATCGCTGTTATGTGTGCTCTCACTTTCGTTCAGCTGTTGTGCTGTTCACGTATTAATTTTAACCTCTAGCATATTCCGGAACGGTTGGCAACTCTGATCCCGCAAAGCAAGAGATGCCAGCTGTTCCGGATTATGCACAAGATGTATTTTAACTTTCTTTCAAGGCAATCATTATAAGTAAATACCGGTAAGTCTGGTCATTACTTTCATGTGTGCTCTCACTTTTGTTCAGCTGTTGCATCGTTGATATTTTGATATTGACCTCATGCATATTCTGAAACGATTGGTGTCTTTGTCAGGCAAATGAAAAAATAGATAGGCAGAGGAAGAAAGCATGATTCAAGTACGATGCAAGCGCAAATCTTTAGACAAGGTTCAGTCGGAATTTCAGCCAAACTAGCGGCCATTTGCATGGAAAATTGCATGCTTGCTCTTGAAAAAAATTTACACTTCTGTACATCTAATAAAGATTCTGAAATAGTTGAAAGATGTGTTCTCATGCTAATTCTGTGCTAAATTCCTGATAGAGAGACTGAGAGGACTTTTTTCATGCTTTATCTCATCTGTTTACAGGCAATGGTAACATTATCAAGAATCAAAATAAATGTTAGCCACTTCAGCAGGTGCAATGTTCATAATTATTCTAACCCTTTGGCCCAAACAGGAAATACATGAAGTAAAAAGTCGTTGATGAATTACCGAAATGCACCATGCACGGATAATTGGCCCATAACCACATGCCTTTGGAGCACTGATGTAATCTTTTTGGAAAGTAAATGATTTTACTCGGATATTCTAACTTTCACAAATATTAAAAGGGTTGCATACATTTTAAATGGTTTTGCAATGGTTTGTTATTGTTCAATAATGCCTTTACTTTGAATTTGTATTCATCTGTTAAATCTGTAAGTTGAAAGCATTCCTGCGTCCCAACATAATTTTGGTCATGAACCACATGCTCTGTGATTAAATATTTTAAAAATTCAGGCTTTATCATACAAAAATAAACAAATAAATATAAATAATTACAGGCATATTTGTACATAGAGGTGCACAAAACCAGGCAACTGACAATGCGATGAGTGGCAAGAATTTATCATGCAAACTCACTCAATATTGTCTGGCATTTCCTAGGATTTAAAATGTATTTCAGAGTAAGATATCATTGATCATCTTCATCCGCTGGAAGCACATTGATCTGTCCCAGTTGTCATGTGACAACACAACACTTCCTATATTATAACAATACCATTATGGGAATAATTGAAGTCAAAGTACTCCTGATGAAACTGTATAACTCCTCACTTTCCAAATCCGATGGATATTGTTGATAGTTCAATGCACATACACTTATATTATTACAAAGCTCAGAGTATAACTTTAAGCATTTTATACTTCATATGCCATATTGCCAAAATCACTAACATATAGATATGTTTGAATTTGTTTTTATACCATTTTAGATTAGAAAAAGTGTTCTTTCACACAATTTGTATTGACAAAAACAAAATAAAATGATGAATCAAGCACTAAATATATTTCCAAGCACTCAAAAGATTTTAGGCAGAGGCTTCATCATCTTGTGCATTTATAAAAATGGAATAAATACAATGTAAAAAGCTGATAATTATATCATCATTCCCACATAAGCAATGCACAAATCAACTTACTAATAAAAACATCAACACAATGAATAGACTACAAGCAAGTAACTACATGTTCTGAATTGTGATATAATACTCACATTCATGAAAAGCATTAAATATATATACAAGTAAATAATCTATTGCATGTTGATCCCAGCCATAAAAACACAAACATTTTTTAGCAACAATTTGATATAGGACTATGAACCAGTGTTACATTCAAACCATACAATAGCATATTAACAGATAGAGCTGTATCTGAAAACAAGAGAACTGAGCCAGGGACACATTGCAATATTGATAGGTGTTAGCATATTGAATCTATAGTGCATACAATGTATATCAGCGATACAAAATACATGTGCATGTAAACAAATCTTGCCCCTGGTGAGAACAGATTGACTTGGAGTGAGCATGGATTACTCACCATTTGATTACACAGGAGAGGGGAATAATGGGATATAAATGTTCAAAATAGGATTTTATATCTACACTAAGATAGTACACTACATGTATATGTTTTATTTCACATGGAGAATTACAAAATGGGCAACAGGTAACCACATATTGTAATGTATGTGGGAGAAGTACAATGTATCTACGGCATTGGCATTGGCACTGGCATTCATTCCATTTTAACAAAGAAGAATAAAATGTATTAAGAGTAAGGAGGTGTTGCCAGAACGTTACTATCGATTCCCAGTTGCACTTGTTTGGCACAAGCCAATCAAAAGCATCATACCATGCACATCTTGTCAAAAGCGCAGTATCAATTTGTGTATCAATTTGCGACTGATTTACAGCCAATTTTTTGATAAATTGCTTTCTAGCAACACTCCTTAATAAAGATAATGTATTTGATCCATGGGACATACATGAATACACATAAATCATTCACTTTCCTCTCTATTTAAGAATATTATTGTGGAAAGGCATTGAAAAATCACGAACATATCAGAATTCACTCAATGTTGATATATCAGTGTTCCTTGTGGAAAGGATTCAGTTTATAGAATGTGACAAAATTGTATTCAACCCATGCATTCAAATAGCCCAAAGCAATCTTGTCTTTCAGGTTTTAACAATATTTGGAGTGTATTTTTATATCTTAAATTCTAATGCAATTTGCTTTCATCAAATTTGCACAAAGCTCAATATGTATATATATCATTAAAAAATTAACATTTCATTTATTCTTCTCCATTACAAGTTTTACAACTTGTCCAGGAATTGTGATCTATAAGTATTTCTCTTAACATCCCCTGAATAAAATAAGGTACATACCACATGTATCAGCGGGCTCGTCAGAACCATCGCCACAATCATCATCGTGATCACAGGCCCAAGACATCTGAATACATCGACCATTGGCGCACGCAAACTCTCCCTCTTTGCACCGGGTCACATCTATAGCAAAAAGTCAAATTTGCATTAGCCCTCTAAGGACAGGATTTCGATAAACTGCAATCACTCTATTTTTATCAATTTCATTTCTATCTTTTTTTTTTTTAAACTCCCTTCATCAAATATCAATACAACAATAAAAAAAAACATAATGCATGTTGAATTTTTGTGTTTTTTTTCTGTTAAAAAAAAATCACATATTCGCTATCTAGCTTCAGAAGGGGTACCAGAATCATTGCACATTTGTAATCATTCAGATCAAAATAAGTCATTGAGCATTCACCTGTCAATCTGAAAAATGTCTAATTTCCATTTATCCTGACAAGCAAACAACACAAATTTTACTTACAATTGACTAATGTGTTTTAGTGATTGTTCACTACAGTGAAATATTTAATATTTTACATACATGTACATCAGAGCTATGAATAGTCAATATCAGTGTAAAATAAATTCTGCATTAAGTAGTTCAGGTAAATTGAATTCTATGACTTTTTCATGACTTCCCTCTGGGCACAGTTTCCAAAACTCACATATATCAAGACAATGAACACCAACTATAATAGCAGAATAAGATCGCAGAGAATCACAGGTGGGAAAGACAACAAATTGAAAAGCTCCCAATGAAAGCCAAGAGGCAAATCTAATTCCATCATTTCTCCGTAACATTTTTAAAATTCCCCGGGTCATAAATTTTCAAAGGATTTTCCATGATGGTGGGAACCACATTGTATTATCGGCACAACTTTAGAATCCTAAATCCTCCTATGAAGTTAACGATAGAAAAGGTATCTGACCGGATTTTCCTTTGACATGTCTGCAGACACCAACAAAAAGAGACTTGTAACAGCTTACATGTTCACTTCTTGATACTTACTGTTACAATGTACTGATACTCTTCTCTTAATTCGCATTGAGCACTCCACAGAGTGGATTTGGCGCTATATAAATAGTATTATTATTATTATTACTATTATTAAATAGCTAAACAAAAAGGAGAAAACAAAAAAAAAAGGTCTTACTGCAGCCAAGCGAGGGGTGTTCATCCTGTGCATCTCCACAATCATTGTCACCATCACAGACCCAAGATCTAGAGATACAGCGTCTCTGGTTTGTACATCGGAACAGGTCACCATTACAAGTGTGGTTGGCTGGAAACAAATTAAAAAAACATAATTGTTTCCGAATACTGAACCTCAATACATATTTCATCTTTATTACCATAAAAACCCATTTTAGCGTACATAAATTGTAGTGAATTCACTGAATTTCTGACATACTTACATATCTGCCAGTTGTTAATTTTCATGTTTTGGAATATAGTTGTACACGTCAAGTCTATGGCAATATTATGAGTGGAAATGTTAGCAAATTCCATATCGCTAATTATCAAAAAATAAAACCCTTTTGAAATATTCTGCCTTTACATTATATCTAAGTGTATTCATATCAGAAAATTTAAACATCATTATGTTTAAAACCCAGTTATGTTTGTTTGTTTGTTTTGTTTTTGTTGTTTTACTCATGTTCAGTTTTGTATTGCCCATGAGCAAAGTAATGCAATAGGCAGATCGCTATCAAATATTTTTTGGCATCAGTTAGGTAAGAGTAGGGCTTTAGTGGTTACTCCCAATGCAGGAGTAAATGCACAAATATACTTAAATTATAGCACATTGTGCAATTCATTTAAATATGCTACACTGGGGCATAAATTTGATAAAAAAATAAATTCGTTTTGTGTAAAGATCCCAATGTGTTACACTGGTGGCAGCGGTGGGATACATTTTTTTCTCGGAGCTTAGGCCGAAATGAGGGAAAGCACAGCTCAGTGAAAATATTTTTTTCCTGTAAGTAATTTTATTTTATGATCACAGTCAAAAGAAATTGGTCACATTGGTGAAATCTTACAGAACCACAACTCAATTCTCAGATTCAATTTGGAATTCCTGTGAATTGTCTCATGATACAAAATCCAGAGGAGTATGAGGAGTACGTTACATAACCTAAAACCAGAACTTGTCCCTACATCTGTCACACACATAACCAAGAGGGCTAAAAAGTTTTTACTTACAGCATGTATGAAGAGTTTCATTCTCATCACTGTTATCACCACAGTCATTGTCTCCATCGCAGACCCAGGACTTGGCAATACACTGTCCATTGGCACACTGATTCTGATCCGGAGGGCATGTGGATGCTAAAAGAATATCAACAAAGTAAAAGGAAGCAATTTACTTCAAATTAATTGATTGTAAATTTGGAAATTAAACTTCATTGACATATAAAAAATATTTTGCTGAAAAAGAGTAAAACAATTCTATACAAAAATATATGAATATCCAATATCATTGCATCAAGCAAAGTATTCAAGCAAGTAAAAAAAAAAATGAAATTTAGCAATGGCTTTGATGACAATTTACATGAACGAAAATTATATATGTCAAATACAATGTAGAGTTTGCTTCAAATATAGATTGATTTACATTGTTTCATAGGCGTTTTAAAACTACTCCCGTCTATTTGTTATTTTGGTTTACATCAAATTTAATCAGTGTTTGTGGCTCAAATTTACAACACTGGATTCTTTCCCTTTTTTCTACAATATTTCAATAATACACAATATGCATACCTGGTATGTAAAATATGCTCATTTTTTTTAAGCAGTCAACCAAATATTTGAAGGATACTATTTTCAAAGATAAATTTATGTACAACATAAATCCTACTTGGGTAACTGAGAATTTTCTTATGACAATAATTTTAATCAAAGCCTATTATCGCAAGCATGTCGAACATGACATATATATATATATATATATACGACAGGCTTCAGAATATCTCGACTTACAGCACTCATCCTGTTCTTCATCAAAGTTATCTCCACAGTCGTTCTCTCTGTCGCACACCCATGACTGCTGGATGCATCTACCATTGCGACACTGGAACTGACCTTCCTTGCATGGCGCCCTCGTTAGTGAACCTACGGACAGGACAAAAATAGTCTCTCCAGTGATTTCATGAGAAAAACAATACATAAGTAATGAGAGTTTCTGGAACCTATCCAAGTCTTACTTGAGGTTGCCACAAAAAAGAAGAAAAGATCAATTACGATGACAGTAAGAATTT
Source organism: Temnopleurus reevesii (assembly GCA_036244855.1). Lineage (NCBI taxonomy): Eukaryota > Metazoa > Echinodermata > Echinoidea > Temnopleuroida > Temnopleuridae > Temnopleurus > Temnopleurus reevesii. The sequence continues at coordinate 81,487 of BQKZ01002111.1, forward strand.
AAATGGACTGAAAATGAGTCATATAATATTCTTACATCCACAATTATGACATTGTATGACATAACGCCCGTTTCAAATCAAGTTTCTTTTCTAAAACCTAGTTGATTTACATTTTATATTGATTAACATGTCTATCATTTCTTAGATGTTGATATCCTATCCAGGTCTTTTATGTTTTACATTTCTATCTTCAACCTGTCATACAGTATATACATAATTTAGCTGTGACGCTACCAACTATAATTTAATAAACCGTTTTCAATAAATCTTAATCTAGTCAATACTTTCACTGATATGAATTGAAAGAAAAGCACAACAACACGTTGATCAAACACAATCCTTTTTAAAAGAAAATGCAAAAGCACTCTTCCAAAACGAGATCCGCTTACCGGCACTGCAGTTCTTTTCATCACTTCCATCCCCACAGTCATTAACCCCATCACATATCCAAGACTCAAAAATGCACACAGAGAAGTTTGGACAGTTAACAAACGTAGTACCATTGGGTAGAAGGAGGAACATCTCTTTACCCCATTCCGCACAGTCTACTTCAGCTGAAAGGTAGAGACAAGAATTGAAAGTAATAAGTAACAATACACACCAACAAATTCATATAGGTAAATATTAATGGTTTACAAAATATAAAGCCACAAGTTCAAAAATTCATATATCCTAAAGATAAGAATGACCATAACACATTTTGTCTTCACTGTATATATGCATTGATTCTGGCTAAAACTAAACCGATACATTATTTTTGGGAGAGATGGCGCTTCAGATATTTAACTACTTTGTGAGCTGGAGTAAAAGTATTACCATAATGCAGTCTTTTAATAGCAAATTGGAGCATGTTCATAGTTTGTTTGAATAAAATTGATCAAGGAATGGCTTACTTATCGCAAAATAAAAAATGATGCTGCGGTCGCTCTCCCTAACACAACACGCTTCACGTACAAAATAAATGCGAACTAACACACCGCAGACAATACCACCGATCGCTCCGCCCATTCCGGGCCGACGCTCCCTCGTGCGAAAGCTGATTGGCGTGTTTGTAAAATACTCCAGAATACGTGCAAAAAGACTCTTCTACATTCGTACACAGATATATTTATGCATGTAAAGCACCTTGTGAATACATCAACTCGTTTCACATCACCTTCTGCATCCCTACCATTACGAATCTATAGCTTTAAGCATGCTCCTATCTTCATCTTTGAATTTACATTACTCTTTTATAATTCAATCACCTGAGAAATACATCTTGCTTCATCCTTTGAACCAATATCTACTTAGTCAACATTATCAAAGTAAATCTGAAAATGCAATATACTTACGACATTCCTCTTTGTCTTCGTCAGATCCGTCATTCTGGCAGTCTAACCGATGATCACATTTACTGCTCGCAGGGATGCATTCGCCACTCTTACACATGAATTGATTCTCTTTACAACCTGTAAAAGAAACAATTATCCATCCATTAACCCTTCAGGACAATGTAGAACACATGTTTTGTGTTAATTCAACATCTTTTAATGCAGGGCTCTAAAAGCTATACAAGGTGCATGAGCAGGAAGAGAAAAAAAAATCTACAGCAAATCTGACCGTTACTGTTGGGCCATCGTTCTCCGTTTGTCGCAGAGATTTTCATTTAGTGAAAATAATGACTAAAATTGTGGAAAATCTTTAAAATGGCAACACATATAACATTAAATAAACCCTTAGTTTTCCACAATTTGGCAACTCTTTCACATTTCAACAAGCTTTTTGATGATGAAGATTCAATTTGGTAACATTATTTTAAATTGGAATGGAGAATTAGAAATATTAGTGTTGCCAATTTAGGAAAGGAATAGTGATTAAATTTGTTGCAAAATAATTCCTGTCATGAATGAGTTAACTTCTAGTTTTTCAACTAACACTTCACTCCATTCATAAGATATACGGGGCATTGTCGCTTGCATCGTAGGTGAAGTGAATGGACAATGGGTTTGAGGCCCAATCACGTCTTTCAGATCATGACATCAAAGGTCTATCCAACAGTTCTTTCTTCTTCTGGCATAAGCATCTAACTTTCCGTGACAAACTCTTTTACAAATATTTATTCAATATATTCATCGTGTGCAGAACTGTCACTGTATCTCCACTTCCTTGTTTGGCACCTTCCAACTAATTGATCAGTTCATTTGAACGAATACATACCACAGTTAATTTCATCACTGTTGTCATGACAATCATCAACACCATCACATCGCCGGCTCGATGAGAAACATCTTCCGTTATTGCATCTCAGGTAATTTTCACGGCAGAAGCGATGACCTGTCAATCAAATCAGAGTATGTACATGCCACATCTTCATTATATAAACAAAGTAACGTTTTTCGTTCTTTGTCACCATTGGGTTCACAAAATTTGGAACAATAATCATCTCTGATATGACAAAAATATATTTGCTTGAATTGCAGTACCTGTCGATGTCGTTACCAAATTGTTTTCTTACATCATTTGGTCAAATCATACCATATTTGAACATACTACACATTATCATGATCATCACCATCACCATCATTGTCATTATCATTATCTTTCTCACCATCATCATCATCATTATCATCGTCATCAACATCATCATCATCCCTATAATAACCATCACCATCACCATCACCAGCACCATCATCATCATCATCATCATCAACACCATCGCCATCACAAAAACCGACATCATCATCATCATCATCACCATCACCATCAACCATCATCAGCATCATCATCATCATCACCATCACCAACACTGACATCATCACCATCACCATCACCCATCACCATCACCATCAACATCATCATGATAATAACCAATATCATAATCATCATCATTATTACCATCATAATCATCACCCCCATTACTTACTGCAGTAGCGTGGATCTTCATCAGAACCATCCAGGCACTGATTCTTGCCGTCACATGTGTCTTCGTAATTCACACATCTCCCATCATTACATGTGAAGTCAGCGAGTTGGCAATTTGTCTC